>ML789637.1:101974-130133 GCA_009831015.1 Picea engelmannii
GGCCTAAAGCCGACATAAATAAAATAACATTACTAATCTAAATCACAACTAATGGCCTAAAGCCGACATAAATAAAATAACATTACTAATCTAATATGCCCCAATTAAGTGGTAATGAGCCAATATTAGGGCTTAACAATTTTTGTTGGATATTATGAAGATGTCAAAGGTTGAAAACTTCTTCAACCTCATTCTAATGAAATTATTATTAGAAGAGATGTTAAATTTGATGAAAATATCTTGTCCTATGAGCCTAATTCGATGTTTGTGCCATATTTTGTTGCTATTCTATTTTTTTCTTATTTAGATGATGATACAGAGGATGAAAATCCAATTCTGCATTCTCACTTTCCTCCAGATGATTCCATTGAACATGAACCTGCACCAACACTGCAACTTCCCATATGGGTTCATTCAACTCGAGAAGAAGTTGGTAATATTGTTGATGAACCTTCAGATCAGCGTTGGACACATTCACAATTATAGTGATCCTCTTCTCTTTTGGATCAAGTTTTAGAGGCTCGTGCTATAGAAACATTTGTAAAACCTTTAGGTCATCCAAATTAGGTCAACAATAAATGAAGAGTAACTCTCTTTAATGGAGAATGATACTTTGTATCTTGTGCCTCTTCTGAAAGGAAGAAAACTTGTCATATGTAAATGGGTGTACAGAACTAAGTATGCATCATATGGAAGTGTTGAAATACATAAGGCTCGGTTAGTTCCCAAAGGGTTCTCTCAAGTTGAAGGCATTGACTATAATGAGACCTTTTCCCTTGTAGCCAAAATGAATTCCATCCACCTTTTTCTAGCCCTTGTTGCCTCACATAAATGGGAGGTCCATCATATGGATGCTAAATCCTCCTTTTTGAATGGGGATCTACAAGAAAAAATCTACATGGAAAAACCTTTTGGATATGTCCAAAATGACTCTAACCTTGTTTTCTTCCTTAAGAAATATCTTTATGGTCTTAAGCAATCTGTTTGAACTTGGTATGCCAAAATGGATAACTTTCTTCTTGATACCGATTTTTCTAGATGTCATTCTGACCCTAATGTTTATACCAAGAAAGTAGAAATCCATTTCATAATATTTTTTCTTTATGTTGATGACCTTATCCTCATTGATAGTGACCCTTAAATCATAAAACATGTGAAAACCATCCTTAAGAATTTTAAATGACCGACTTAGTCTATTTTCACTATTTCCTTGCCCCCCAAGTTTTGAAAATCAAGGAAGGAATTTTTTTTCTTAGTCTAAGTATGCTTGTGACCTTCATCACCACTTTTACATGGATGATTCTAATCCATCCCCTTCTCCCTTCCAATCTGGAGTCAAAATTTATTCCACTTGTACTTCTCCCAAAGTTGATGCCACTTTGTACCTTAAGTTAGATGGTATCCTTTTATATTTGACTCGTCCTCATCCTGATATTTCCTTTGTTGTTGGTATTGTTTCCTGGTATATGAAAAGACCCCGTGAAAGACATTGAAAAACAAATAAAAGGATACTTCGGTATGTCTAGGGTACAATGCAGTTTGGGATACATTACATCTTAGGGGGGACTCATTTATTGGTTGGTTTCATTTATTTAGATTGGGTCGGAAACCATGATGATCAAAATTCTACTGCAGGTTATGTTTTCATCCTTGGTTCAGGACTTGTCACTTGGGCCTGTAATAAACAATGGGATATTTCTATTTCTTCTATAGAAGCAGAGTACAGAGCAACCATTAATGCAAGTCAAGAAGCCTTGTGGGTTCAATAGATCCTTTCATAGTTTGGCTTCCAGCAGTAGCATCAGACCACCCTTTGGTGCGACTCAAGATCACCAAATATATAGTTCAACATCATTGCAACAAACACATCAAGCTACACATGCACTTCATTAGAAAACTCATTTATGATCGAGTTATTGATGTGCCATTTTTCCCTACATAACGTCAAGTTGTAGACATTTTCACACAATCTCTTACAACAGTGAAGTTTTCCAAACTTTGTTCTATGTTAGGAGTACATGAAGTTGCATTAAGGGGGGATAGGCTCTAATTCCTCCTTCCTTCTCCTATTGTGTCACCTCTGTAAATACTTCAATCCTATCCCAAGTTGTTCTTAAGGGGGGATGTTAGAATATTTAGACACTTAGATTTAGTTAATATCAACATGTTATAATGTGTCATTAGGTTAAAGTGTGTTTCTTTAGCATTTATTAGTATGCATTTTTAATTTGAAGGTTAGATATGTTCCTCACATAGAGTGATACGACAACTCATATTCTCCTCGATCTTAACTTCTACATTGATTTGTGGCTTAACGTTCGATTGTTCCATGATATCTATTTAAAGAGAATGGAGGGCCATTTGTCGATGACAGATTGTGAGAAACTCTTTGTAACATATTTTCTTTTTCATTAATAAATTTCTCCAAGTGGTCGCGTTGGCTAGGGCCATGGATGTTTCCACATAGGGGTTTTACCACATAAAAGAATTGGTGTGTTGATCTTTGATCTGGTTGTGTGAGTGGTTACTAAAGGTGTTCTTCCTATGTTGTAAAAAACCATTATGGTGTGGAGTGGCACAACTATTATTGAAAAGGATGCTATGGAATTCAATTGATATTATTCTTCCCCAACAAATCTCTTAAATTTAGTGATATTAGTAGGAACTAACCACTTGAGGATGGCCTCCATTTTTGCAGGATCTATTTTGAATTCCCATAAACCAATCATGTACCCTAAATACACCAATGACTACTAAGAAAACTCATATTTCTTACCCAACATTTTATGATTTTTTAGAGTCTTTAACACTTGCATGAGATGTGAGATGTGCTCTTCCTAGGTAGAACTATAAACCAATATGTCATCCAAATACACTATTAAAAATTAATCTAAATACAAAAGTAATACATCATTCCTCAATCAAAAAATTGTAGTTGGTGCATTACATAAACCAGAGAGCATGACTATCAATTCATATAAACCTTGCCTTGTATTGTCTTCTAGTTGGCTTCTTCTTTTACATGTACTTAGTGGTATCTTGATTTGAGATCCAAATTGGTGAAGTAATTGGCATGATACAACTATTATAACAAATCATCGATCTTGGGTAAAAGGTAAATTTGATTCTTGAGCATCATATTGCTCAAATATTTGTAGTTAATACATATTTTCCAAGTCTCATCCTTATTGGGTACGATGATGATAGGTGAGCCATAATGTAGTGTGCTTGGTTGAAATACTCCCTATTCTAGTAGTTTCTACAACTATCTCTTCACTTTGTCTACTCTAAAATAGATTATCTATACAACCCAATATTTTGTAACCGGGAGTTAGGAAACAACAATATATCTTGTTCCACTTCCCTCTTTGGAAGAAACCCTTTAGGATCTTGGAACACTCCTTTGAATGATTGCAACAACTCCTGCAACTGGATTTTATTCTCTTTAGTACATCCCTCCATGGATGTCTTTGATCTTACCAATTTATCACTTAGATGATTCTATCTAAAGAAAAATAAAAATAATACATACTTATTACTAGAACTGATCAAATGTCTCGCTTGGTTGGCACTTACCAAAGATATCTTTGACTTACCCTTGTGTAGGTTGATGATCTAAGATTTTCCATCCTCTACCAAGAAGTATTTTTTTTCTCTCCTCACGGATATTGCGTACCTCATATACATGTAGGGACTTCCAAATACTACACCACACACACCAAGGGGTACTACATCTAATGCCACTTCATCCATAAAATATAAACTTATAGAAAATTTGATCTTACATTGTTCAGTGACTTTGAGCTCTACATCCTTTTTCACCCATCCCAATGGATATGGGCTCGGATGATCATGAAATTCAAACCCAAGCTTGTTGACTAGATCGATTTCTATGAGTTTGGCCTGCGAAATGGAATTAAATAGATCATCCACCTTGGTATTTTTGACCTAGATATTAATGTGGAAGAGTTTAGTCATATCCTTCTCTTCCTTGTGATGAAGGATACTCATATTCACCTCCTTATGCACTTAGGTGAAAACAATATTCTCATACACATATGAGCTTCTCTTTATTAGGTTGTTTGAATCCATGGCTAGAAAGTTCTTATTCTTGGCATACTTCTTATGGTTATTTTTATTCAATGCTAGATGAATCTACATATCTTTGGTGTGACCATTTATGGTTGCAGTGGTTGTTTTGATCCTTGCATTGGTGTGTAGTAGTTTTCATTTTCTTGTCTTTTCCTTTCCACTTCTTCTTCCCCTCCTTGGAAGCATCTTGGTGGTATTTTTATTTACAACCACTTTGTTTTCCTTTCTTATGACCTATGTTTTATAGGTACCATGGTTTCACACATGCCTCATCAACAATCCTAGTTTTGAAGATCATCACTTGTTTTCGTAGATGGTTGTGTATAACCCTAAAATATTTGAGGATTACAACTTGGTTCTTAAGATATATACACAACATAATTACCATTTTCCTTAACTTGGTGGTGTGGCTTTGACATTCTCCTATTTCCTATGCCTGAAGTGATGATAATGGATCTACTGGCCCTCTACATACCCAATAAGTTATAAATGGGAATCAATGTGGGTTTTAAACACCTCCCACTTAGTTACTTGTGGATCACCCTCTAGCTTAAGTGTCTTCATGTGGATTTCCCACCAGGTTAGTGTATGGCCCTCTAGTTTTAGCCAGGAAATGAATTTTTTTTCTCTTCTTCTATATTATGGACACTAAATATACTTCTAATGGTTGCAACCAATGATTCAACTCAACAACATATGTCTCACCTTGGTATGGATTGATGTCCACTTTTTCTTCTAATTTAAACAAAGGTTGTGAAGGAGTGATGGCACCAAAACTTTGTTTCTCTTTCTCGGGCTCTTTTTTCGATTCCTTTTTTGGATCTTCACTATCTCCTAGTTTCTCATCTAATCCAACTTATAAGTTAGATCCACCAAATTCCTCAAAATGTATGAATTTGTTTGCTAGAGATTCCATGAGGAGGGACATGTTACAATATATATCAATGAATTTCTCTTTCAACCTCGCAAATCTCTCTTCCATTGCATCTCGAGGTTTGTTACAACTAGACTCATCCACCATGGCTAGGTTATACAAATTCCTTCTTAACCCAATTCCTATATCCTACAACTTCCCATAAATACCATAAATAAAACTTCTTTGATACCAATATGATCTATAAACTATCATGGATATTCCACTGGAATATTTTGTCACAATAGATCTTGCAATAATTTGCAGCAAGTTGCAGGGTCACAAATGATGTCCTTACTTGATGGTTTTTTTGGTTATAATAATATAAAGGTAAAAAGGACAGATAAATACAACAACACTTTCATTACATGTTGGGGCACATTTTATTATGAACGCATGCCTTTTGACTTATCTAATGTAGGTGCCACTTTCCAAAGAACTATGCAGATATCTTTTGACGATCCGATTGGTAAGATTATTCAGATTTATATTGATGACTTGACTGTATATTCAATGAACCAATTGGATCATTTTGGTCATATTAGAAAGGTTCTCATGCGATGTAGGAAATTCAACATTTCTTTAAACCATTCTAAGTCTATTTTCGGCGTTACCAAGGGAAATCTCCTTGGGAATATTGTCTCTGATTCATGAATAAGCATAGATCCCCAAAGGATTGTTGTTATTCTAAACTTCCTACCCCACTTCCAAAAAGGAGGTTCAAGATTTTATGGGCATTATAAACTTTGTCTGTAGGTTTGTTCCTAATTTTTTTGTAATGGTCAAACCAATTCACAATATTCTCAAGCAAGATCGCTCCTTTTCTTGGATTGATGACATTGATAATGCTTTCATAAGGATTAAGAAGGAAATTAGTTCCACAACAGTTTTGGCAAAGCCATATTTTGAGAAAGAGTTTATTATATACACTAATGCCACAGAGGAAGCACTCTCTGATATCCTTGTACAATGTGATGACTAGAATAATGAAAAACTAGTAGCTTACATGAGTCAAAGCTTATCATTGATGAATTAAAATATTCTTGTATTGAAAAACATGCTTTCACTCTTGTTAAACCTGTGGAGAAATTTCGCCACTTTATATTAGTCAAGCACCCACTAGTAAAAGTCCCTTTACCTGCTGCCAATTTTTTTCTCTCACATATTTATCTTTCAGGGAAGATTACACATTGTCTTGCCAAGATCCAGGAGCATGATTTAACCATCATGACTTCAAAAACCATTAAGGGACATCAATTATCCCTTCACTTGGCTCAACATGCTGAAGCAAGTGAAGAAATTGATGAACAATATAACCCTATGTTAGCACTATTTTACATTGATAGTCAAATCCTTCCTATAGTTGAACATTCCTAGTACAAAAATATGGTGTATTAATTGCAAAATCAAATATGTCAAGATAGCTTAGATACTCATAAAAGGAGAAGGCTTTGTCTTGAATCTTCCAGATATGTCATTTTAGGATACTTCTTGTTTAGTAGATCTGCCAATGGTATATTAATTCTCTATGTAAATAATGAGGAAGCACATAAATTGTTACAGGAAACCCATGGATCTATAGATTCTGTTATTCATGTGGGTGGCCACTTTTATACTAAAACTATTGTTTTTAAGATCATCAGAAAAGGGTATTACTAGCCTTCAATTTTTTGAGATTCTTATAATTTTTCAAGATCTTCTGACAATCGCCAAAAATTCGTTGGGAAAGAATGTCTTTCTGCCATGCCTTTGTAACCTATCCTCCTTGAATTTCCTTTTTCAAAATGGGGTCTGGACTTTATTGGTCCTATTAATCCTCCATCTTTACCAGGGAAAGTTTTCATCTTGACAGACACATATTACTTTATGAAATGGACTGAAGTTGTCCCACTTAAACATTCGCAGGATGAGCATGTTATTTCTTTCCTTGAAACTAATATTTTCTCTAGATTTGGCATTCCTTTAGAGATTATTATAGACAACTATCCCACTTTTATTTCTGCTAAGATGACTCAGTTTCTAGCTAAACTGGGAGTTAAACATTTTACCTCATCAACTTATTACCCTCGAGGAAATGGGCAAGTTGAGTCTACTAACAAAAATCTGGTTAGAATTCTCAAGAGGCTCATTGAAGATAAGCCTCGTCAATGGAACACACTCCTCACGTACGCCCTTTGGGAAGATAAAAATACTATCGAGGTGAGAACAGTTTGCACTCCCTTTCATCTTGTTTATGGTCAAGAACCTATTTTTCCTACCGAGCTGGAACTTTCTTCTCTAAGGCTGATGCTACAGATTGAAGAATTAAATTCTTCTAATATATCTCAAAGGATTAATGAAATATTGGCCTTAGAGGAAAAAATGACTATTATAACCCTAATTTGCACCATACATGCATACCTAGCAACAAGCCATCTTACTTACTATTTTTTCCAAGCCAATACTGAATAACTCTTCTTAAAAACCAAATTTTTAAGGATGTACGCACCCTGCACCATTACTGCCCGCATATGTACGCTAGCTGCATCATTACTGCCTGCGTACATATGCTAGTTGCACTATTACAACCCGCTTATACCCACAAAAGTTGAAAAAAATAAAAAGTTGCAAGGGAATACGGGCTTTTGGGTAGTTTCCTAACCAATTGACCGCCCATAGCCCGTCACCCAACCGGATAACTATCTTTTTGGCATATAAAAGAAGGTGTTGTGGTTCCATTCCAAGGAGAAGCATGAAAGTAGTGAAACTCTTCCCATTTCCTAATCCCCCCTTGCCCCAAGAATTTTCAACCACATTGTGAGTTTTGAGCCAAAATTCCCTATTCTTGCCCTTTTTCCTCGTCCATAAGCCTATGCCCATTCTCTAGAGAGAAGTGTGAGAGAAGAAGGATACGTGGAAGCAGTTGGAGCTTGGTGAAGAGGATCCTAGGACCAGGTTCGAGGAGTAGTCGTTGATCTCATTTTGTAAGTGACTTTATGAGATTAATATAAAGAAGTACTTTTGTCGTCCCGCCATATGATGTGTTTAATCTGTATGATTGATTTACATTTTGTTATGACATCTAACCCATTAGTTCATATATAGAATGCATGTTCACAGTTTCTTGTTTTTCTTTCGGTGAATGCAGGTCAGCCTTGGGAGGATATTTGTAGTCGAGAAGCAACCGAACGCATTCAGATCGACACCAGATGCAGAGTTTAAGGTAAGACTATTGGATCCCTATACTTTGTACTTTATATATGAATGTGGGGTGTTGTTGGGATAGTTGTTAAAAGTAGGAAACTTTAGACGGTTAGCTCTGCCTGCACTTTAGAACCCTAGTGTAGTCCATAGGGGGGTTTTCCCACTATAGCAGAATTGGCGACTGTATTGGGGAACCTCTAAGGTTTTTACGGGATCTTTTTGGGTGTCTTAATTGGTTTAATTACCTCTTTGAGTTCTCTATAAGTTACCGAGTCTTTAAGGGATTATGGTCTGCCATACCAGTACTCCCTCCCTTTTCATCTTTGATTGTTGGTTTTCTTTTTGAGAAGTTACAAAGGTGTACGCGAACTGCAGTAGGTCTTCCCGCATACATATGTTCCCTACCTTTGAACAACCCACATACATACGTAGGCTGCTTAAGTGTCAGTAGCATGCCTATGTCAGGAAGCCTTTCTCTTAAGAATAGGCAGTCATCCTCTTCCCCGATTGAAGTCTGAATTCTCAGGGGTTTCTTGATTTAGTATTGGTCTCTATAGTTGCAGTATTTAAGCCTGGGTTTGATGTCATTTTTCTTGTCTTTTAAAAAAATTATATTTCTTTTGCTTCCTAGCTTTTTAAACTTATTTTTAGCTTGAAATTTTAAGAAAAATGAGTTGCCATGAATTGTATATTCATCAGTTTCTTTTAGAATCTTTTGTTACCTCTACTTTGATTGGAAGAAAATAAAAAAAAAACTTAGATTGTTAGGTCTCTTTCTTTCTTGGCATTTGCTTTGCATTGTTATTTGAAAAAAGAAAAAGAAATTATCGTAGTGTTGTGTTTTCTTCTCATCTTAAAAGCATTTCAAAAGAAAAATAAGAAAGATAATCGTTCTTTTCTAGTGTTCTTATAAGTTTATTTTTTCGCAAGAGTCTTAACAACATCATTTGCACTACCGCACCCCTTTTGAGTAAATCAAGCCTTAAAAAGAACGCTAATTTAAAATCAACTAGACTTTATGTTTGTAGGGTTAATCAACTAGGTTAGGGTTAGGGCCTTGAATTAGGTTGGAGAGGAAGCTCTTCAAGGACGTTAAAACAAACATTTGAGTCCGAGTTAGGGAGTGTTAAAGTCTAGTAAATGTGAAAGTTATCCAGGACCCCCCTCTAACATAGGGGATAAACACGAGTTCATGTGCGGAAAGGTAGCGGAGATAACCCCTCCAAAACTGGACCAAGCGTAGTGGGGAACACATATAGAGGACTTGTCTTGGGATTCCATTGATTTAATTTTACATGGAGCTTCATTGGTCTCAAATCCATTCGAGGTCCTCATTCATCTTTCGAAACACTTGCTTTCGATACCCTCAATAGGTTTCGAGATTGATACCCTCCTCATTGCGGTCCACCCGACTGTTGACTGTACCCGCCTAGTGACTGTTCGTGAGATGGAAACTTAGTTGCCTTTATTTTAGAGACTTACACAGGTGACTGTGGGGGTATACCATGGTACCTAGGGAAGACGTCGGGCCATTATTTGTAGAGTATACCCGGAGGGTGTTTCCGTGTTCAAGTTGCACTTGCACCGGTAAGTTTCTCTAGTGTTGGCTAGCATAACTGTTCTTCCTACTAGTTAGTTGTTTGCTTGATTTTCCTTTAGGAAATTTTAGTGTGTGCTCTGTGCTCCTTAGTTTTCCATAGTGAGTTAGTCATTCATTTCTTTGGTTCTCTTACCTAGGGTGGTAGACCTCCCACTCTGTCGGTCGTGAGGAATTTTCGATCTTTCACTTAGAAACATGGAGCCACCTCTTTATAGGCATTGTTTTGATAGCACTGGTTCACTAGAATCAGTGTGTGAGACTTTTACGGACTTGAACGATCCCACAAGGGGAGAACCTGTGCATAATATCTTCATGGATAAAGTTACTGATGATACCAACCAAGGAACCCCTTTGCAAGGGGATTCTTGTGCTTTTCCTTTCTTCAAAAATGTTGGTGTCCCTTTGATGGCCACTTTGTACATTCCTGGGTTGAATGTGGGACTATCGGTTTGGTTGGGTACCATTCCAAATGTCTTGAATGCTCTTGATGCTTCTCAGTTAAGTAATTTATGTCATGGGAACCATGTTGATGTTCCTTCATTAACGAAGTCTTCTCCTCCTCCTTCTCTCGCCTCTGGTGAAAGTACAGTTACTAGTAACCGGAAGTCTAAACGAAATAGAAAGAGGAAGAATGGGAAGAAGAAATCACCAACCTCTTCTAGTCATGTCGGATATAGGTCATCAATCTCTGCAAGTCATGTTGAACACTAGCACCCATCCTATGCAAGTCATGTTGGGGGAAAACACCCAACCTCTACAAGTCATGTCGAGGGAAAAAGTCTAGTCCCTGCTAGTCATACTGGAAATAGGTCTGTAGCCTCTATGAATCACGTTATTGACCCATCACCAACCTCTACAAGTCATGTTGGAGATGTGCAACCAACAATTGCCAATCATGTTGGGGGCATTGATTCTGTTAAGAAACCTAGACGGATAGGACATAAGCCTAATTTCCCTTGTAATCTTTGCAAGGGAGATCACCTTACTCATTTATGCCCTGGCCTTCCAGAGGTACGAAGATTGTGGTCCCTGTCTGCAAGCTCTTCTAATTCTGAGTCTTCTGAGGTTTCCTCACAGTCTATTCAGCCATTGGTTGAGAAATTGGTCATGCTGATGTAGTCATTGACTGATCCCACTCCTCTTTTGAGGGGTGAGGTGCCTTTAGACCATGTAGTCTCATATCCTATTCAACCATTGGTTGAGAAAGTGGTCATGTCGATGTAGTCATCGGTTGATCCCACTCCTCTTTTGTGGGGTGAGGTGCCTTTAGACCATGTAGTCTCGTAGCCTATTCAACCATTGGTTAAGAAAGTGGTCATGTCGATGCAGTCTTCAGCTGATCCCACTCTTATCTTGGAGAGTGTTGAGTCTACCAAAGTGGTCACACTAATGTAGTATCCGACTGATCCCACTCTCCTCTTGGGGAGTGATGTGTCTACCGACTATGTTTTTAGCATTTCCAGTTCAATACTTTCAGAACAAGGGGGCATTTCACTCGTTTCGAGTACACCCCCTCCAAACCCTAGTATGGTTTTCTTTGATTGGAATGATCTTGTTGAGCCTTGTCTTCCTTCTTCTGAACCTTTTCAAATAAGGGTTGAAGTTAATTCAACAAAAAATTATCGATGTATTGTGGATGAAAAAGCCTCTTCAATCATTTTACCCTCCTCGATTTGGAAAGTCTAGGGATCTCCCGAGCTTGTGTTTGCTTCGCATGAGCTGTTGGATTTTGAAAGACATCCTAGCGAATATTTGGGGATTCTTCCTTAGTTGCCTATCTCATTAGGTGGGAATATTTTCCTTGTCGATGTTATAGTGGTGCAAGGCTCGTTAGATTTTAATATGCTTCTCGGTCATGATTATGTATATTCTATGAACGTTGTGGTGTCTACGCTCTTCCAAGTGATGCATTTCCCTCATAATGGAAGCATTGTCACTATTGACTAGTTGGTATCTGATAATCACCATCCTAATTTGGTGTTAGTTCAGGCTGCCCCTATATATGTTCCTAGTGTTCATGTAGATTCTACCCCACAACGGGTTAATTCTGTGGCGTCTTATCCTCGGTGTTCAATTGATTCTGAGCAGGAACCTGTGCAATCATGTTTTCCTTCATGAGACTTGGTCTCAACAATTGATCCATTGGTTTATCCAATGGGGGGCATGGGATTCCTTGCTTCCCCTCTTGGTCCAAGTGATCTCGAGTCTCCTTCTGAGTCTGATCTCTTTTTTTGTAGATCCTCAAGCCCTCGTGCTTGTGATTCTTTGTGGATATACTCTGCCAGTCCTGGCCATAGCCTCCATCATCATACGAAATATGGTCAATTTACTTCACCCTTTGGTACTGTCGACCCTTGTTTACATGATTTCTTGGATTTTGAATTTCCTTCAGATGAGGATATCCTTGAATCGATGACTATCGTTTCTATACTATGGGAGGACTTACACCATGGTTTGTGTTTTTTTTTCCCTTTTGGGAGACTTTCCAAGTTGACTACCGAAGAGACTCTTGGTCTGAGCCTAGCAGTGGGCTCTACCTGAACCAGTTTCATACATGAGTCAAAGCCCCCTGGAGTCTTCTTTAATCCCTTTTCAGACTCTCTAAACATGAAAATATTGTTGAGCGATCTTGTTGTCCTTCACGCTCGCCAAATTAAAATTGAAGGCACGTCGACAGTAGTTTACCCCTTTTTCGGTCCGGATGGTCAATTGTATGAAAAAAGGTATACTCTAGGAACTTCGGTTTGATAGAAGAGTATTCTTAGGTATAAGTTTAACCCTTTTTCGGGTCTGAGGGACTAAATTTACGAAAAATGAACCCCCACAGACTCCATAGTTAAGCTCTTTTAAGACTCCCTAAAAGTGAAAAGATCGTCGAGTGAGCTTGTTTCTTCACACTTGTTAAACAAGTCCATAAGAACATCCATTACGAAGTCCATAGTTAATCTCTTTTCAGACTCCTTAAAATTGAAAAGATCGTCGAGTGACCTTGTTCTTTCACACTCGTTAAATGGTTCAGAAAAACATCTACTGGCAAGAGTTTACCCCTTTTTTCGGCTTGTAGATTAAAGAGGAAAAAGGTACACCTCGGGAGATTCATCTCACTGGGAGAGTTCTCCTCAGTAAATTTCACTTTTTTCGAGCTAAGGAGACTAAATCTAGAAAAAAATAGTGAGTCCATAGTTAATCTCTTTTCAAACTCCTTAAAATTGAAAAGATTGTCGAGTGATAGTCTCTTTATCACACTCGTTAAAATGGTTTTGAATAGACATATTTTTGGTGCTAATTTATCCCTTTTTCGAACCGACTAGACTATCTTCGAAAAAGGTACCCCAGTGGAGTCTTCTTTTGCGCTTTTTCAGACTCTCTAAAAATGAAAAACCACAGAGCTTACCTTCTCTGGGCTCGTTTAAAATTACATTGAAGGACGTTATCATTGTGTCTTGTTAATCACATTTGCATTCCTGCGTCTTTGGACTAATGTCGACTCCATGTTGCTCTCAACTAAACCTTTGAAGCACGCCTTACACACAAGCCTTGTAGCACTTTGCCTCTGCGTCTTGACACCTTGACCCATGGAGGAATTTTCCCGAGTGTCCTTTTCCTACACATTTTTCCTTTCTCTTAGCATCAGTGTGTTCCTCGCGCTTGGAACTAGTATGTTTGTGACATGCGTTCCCCCTTTGTAACGTAGAATTCTTTTATTATTTTTCAAGATTTCAAAATATTGAAAAAGACAAAAACAAATAAAATATACCCCAAAAAGAGGATGGAAAAAATCATTTTCTTTTTATGGAAGCACAATGAGTCACCCTTGGACAAAGCACATCCTTTTGTTTGTTTTCAAGCATTGGGATTTAATATGACCTTAGGAATCTATTCTCGTAACATAGAGTTATGTCCTCCTTCGTTTGGTTATTCTTCCAAACATATGGAGAGTTTGTGTTGCTTCCTACATCGTGAACTTATGTCAATTTCATGCTTCCTGAGTCTCATCATTCATCATGCTATTGTCCAAGGGAATTTTTACCCAACTTGAGTCATCCCTTCTACAGTTTGTCTCTTTTCCTCATGCACGAACATCCCAAAATTCCAATCAAAGTCTTTGTTCAAAATCAATGAAGTTCTCTTCCTGATCACCGAGATCCTCTTGTCTGTTCACCAAGAAGCCATCGAAGACCTATGGGTAGTGAATATGTACACTCAAATTACACTCCTACCTAAGTTTTGAAGATCTTGAAGTTGTTTCTTGAGCTTTGAAGGCCTCATATCCATCCATTAGGTGTCATTGGATTCTTGAAGATGGATACTATTCATGTATATCTTTTGGTTTTGAGATGTAGATCCGTTGTGTACTGCTCGTGGCTACACTTTATATATTTATATGATTGTTAAGGTTTAAGATATTATTATAATTCTTTTATTTTCAATAGACAACAATAGCATAAGATAGGATCACTGAGAAATACAGAATCATAAGAGACACATCATTTATCCTGGGAAACCATCAAGGGGAAGAAAACCCAGCAAAAAATTCCTTATTATAGATAGCCAATACAATGCCAAGAGATAACTCAAACAAATGCAAAAATTCCTCTCCCAAGAATGCGCCTCTCTCTCTCTCTCTCTCTCTCTCTCTCCCCTCCAACTGCAGCTCCGAAACTTGTCTCTCAATGAACAAGTGAGTGTGTGTCTAAGTGAGGTTCTAGCCTCCTTATTTATACAATTCTGGCACATGTGGAAGTGTCTCTTCACTGGCAGGGCTGAGTTCTCAATCTGGGTGGTTATAACCACCTTTAATATATTCTGGGGCCTCTTTAATATATTTTGGGGATGGCTTCTTATTCTTCCTATTATAATTATATTTTTACCAATCCACAAAAGTGGATTTGGTCCTTTACAATAGCTGACATGATCAATCCACAATGGGGATTGATATAATGAATAATTCAACAATAATAATTAGAATACACTTTGCAGTTACATTATTTCAACACTCCCCCTTAACAAGAAGGGTATTCTTCAACAACATCAAGCAAGAGAGAGGACAACATCATCAACAACATCAGGTGGGTGAGAGGACAACATCATCAATATCATCTTGGAACACTGATTGGCATATCTATAAATCATCGGAAGTTTTTCTCATCAGAAGCATCGTCATTCTCGAAGGAATGAAATCATCATCTGCATCAATATGGATTAGTATAAAAATAATACATCATCGTCACAACACGAGGCTGGTCACATCATCACAACACGAGGCTAGCTCATCATCACAATACTGGACTAGATTTACATCACAAATATCAAGCTGGAAGCACATTACTCGTCTTGCTTTTCGTCATAGCTATAAAGCTGGAAGCACAATATTCATCTTTCTTTTCGTCACAACTATAAAGTTGGAAGCAAGGTACTAGACTGGATTTATGTCATAGAAATTATGTTGGTAGCACAATGCTATACATATCTCAACACAATAACTAGACTTGCTTTACATTACAGTGGTTAGGCTGGAAGCACAGTACTAGGCACATCTCAACACAACAACTAGACTGGCTTTATGTCACAACGATTAAGTTGGAAACACAGTACTAGGTGCATCTCAACACAACAACTATACTAGCTTTACGTCACAACGGTTAAGATGGAAGCACAGTACTAGATATATCTCATCACAACACTACTCCCCCTTTCGAGGAAGGTCCTTTCAGACTATACCAATCTTGTCTCGAAAGTGCTCAAACTTTACATGAGATAGAGGCTTGGTCAACACATCGACAACCTGTTCATCCGTGCTAACGTACTGGAGCTTTATGGCTCCTCTCTACACCATGTCACAGATATAATGATATCGGATCTCTATGTGCTTCGAATTGTCATGGAATACATGATTCTCTATCATCTTTATGCATCTCTAGTTGTCACATAGGAACGTGGTTGCTTCCATTGGTTAAGAAAGTGGTCACATCGATGCAGTCTTCGACTGATCCCACTCTTCTCTTAGAGAGTGTTGAGTCTACCAAAGTGGTCACACCGATGTAGTATCCGACTGATCCCACTCTCCTCTTGGGGAGTGATGTGTCTACTGACTATGTTTTTAGCATTTCCAGTTCAATACTTTCAGAACAAGGGGGCATTCCACTCGTTTCGATTACGCCCCCTCCAAACCCTAGGATGGTTTCCTTTGATTGGAATGATCTTGTTGAGCCTTGTCTTCCTTCTTCTGCACCTTTTCAATAAAGGGTTGAAGTTAATTCAACAAAAAATTATCGATGTATTGTGGATGAAGGAGCCTCTTCAATTATTTTATCCTCCTCGATTTGTAAAGTCTAGGGATCTCTCGAGCTTGTGTCTGCTTTGCATGAGCTGTTGGATTTTGAAATATGTCCTAGTGAATATTTGAGGATTCTTCCTCAGTTGCCTATCTCATTAGGTGGGAAGGTTTTCCTTATCGATGTTATAGTGGTGCAAGTCCTGTTAGATTTTAATATGCTTCTCAGCCACGATTATGTATATTCTATGAACGTTGTGGTGTCTACGCTCTTCCGAGTGATGCATTTCCCTCATAATGGCATCATTGTCACTATTGACTAGTTGGCATCTGATAATCACCATCCTAATTTGGTGTTAGTTCAGGATGCCCCTATATATGTTCCTAGTGTTCATGTAGATTCTACCCCGCAACGGGTTAATTATGTGGTGTCTTATCCTCGATGTTCAATTGATTATGAGCAGGAACCTGTGCAATCATGTTTTCCTTCACGAGACTTGGTCTCAGCAATTGATCCATTGGTTTATCCAATGGGGGGCATGGGAGCCCTTGATTCCCCTCTTGGTCCAAGTGATCTTGAGTCTCCTTCTGAGTCTGATCTCTTTTTTGTAGATCCTCAAGCCCTCATGCTTGTGATTCTTTGTGGATAGACTCTGCCAATCCTAGCCAGAGCCTCCATCGTCATACAGAATATGGTCAGTTTACTTCACCCTTTGGTACTGTCGACCCTTGCTTACATGATTTCTCAGATTTTGAATTTCCTTCTAGATGAGGATATCCTTGAAGCCATGACTATGGTTTCTATACTGTGGGAGGACTTACACCATGGTTTGTGTTTTTCTTCCCTTTTGGGAGACTTTCCAAGTTGACTACCGAAGAGACTCTTGGTCTGAGACTAGAAGTGGGCTCTACCTGAACCAGTTTCATACATGAGTCATAGCCCCCTGGAGTCTTGTTTAATCCCTTTTCAGACTCTCTAAACATGAAAATATTGTTGAGGGATCTTGTTTTCCTTCACGCTCGTCAAATTAAAATTTGAAGGCATGTTTTTCCGGTGGTAGTTTACCCCTTTTTCGGTCTGTATGGTCAATTGTATGAAAAAAGGTATACTCTAGGAACTTTGGTTCACTAGAAGAGTATTCTTAGGTATAAGTTTAACCCTTTTTCGGGTCTGAGGGACTAAATTTATGAAAAATGAACCCCCATAGACTCCATAGTTAAGCTCTTTTAAGACTCCCTAAAAGTGAAAAGATTGTCAAGTGAGCTTGTTTCTTCACACTCGTTAAACAGGTCTAGAAGAAAATCCATTACGAAGTCCATAGTTAAGCTCTTTACAGACTCCTTGAAATTGAAAAGATCGTCGAGTGACCTTGTTCTTTCACACTCGTTAAATGGTTCAGAAAAACATTTACTAGAATGAGTTTACCCCTTTTTCCAGCTTGTAGATTAAGGAGGAAAAAGGTACACCTCAGAAGATTCATCTCACCGGGAGAGTTCTCCTCAGTAAATTTCACTTTTTTGGGCTAAGGAGACTAAATCTAGAAAAAAATAGTGAGTCCATAGCTAATCTCTTTTCAGACTCCTTAAAATTGAAAATATTGTTGAGTGATCTTGTCTTTATCACACTCATTAAAATGCGTTTGAATAGACGTCTTTTTGGTGCTAATTTATCCCTTTTTCGAATCGACTAGACTATATTCGAAAAAGGTACCCCAATTTAGTCTTCTTTTGCACTTTTTCAGACTCTCTAAAAATGAAAAACCACCGAGATTACCTTCTCTGGGCTCGTTTAAAATTACATTGAAGGACGTTATCATTGTGTCTTGTTAATCACATTTTCATTCCTACGTCTTTGGCCTAATATCAAATCCATGTTGCTCTCAACTAAACCTTTGAAGCATGCCTTACACACAATCCTTGTAGCACTTTGCCTCTGCGTCTTGACACCTTGACCCATGGAGGAATTTTCCTGAGTTTCCTTTTCCTACACATTTTTCCTTTCTCTTAGCATCAGTGTGTTCCTCGTTCTTGGAACTAGTATGTTTGTGACACACGTTCCTCCTTTGTAACGTAGAATTATTTTATTATTTTTCAAGATTTCAAAATATTGAAAAAGACAAAAACAAATAAAATATACCCCAAAAAGAGGATGGGAAAAGTATTTTCTTTTTATGGAAGCACAATGAGTCACCCTTGGACAAAGCACGTCCTTTTGTTTGTCGTCAAGCATTGGGATTTAATATGACCTTAGGAATCTATTCTCGTAACATAGAGTTATGTCCTCCTTCGTTTGGTTATTCTTCCAAACATATGGAGAGTTTGTGTTGCCTCCTGCATCATGAACTTATGTCAATGTCATGTTTCACGAGTCTCATCATTCATCGTGCTATTTTCCAAGGGAAGTTTTACCTAACTTGAGTCATCCCTTCTACAATTTGTCTCTTTTCCTCATGCACGACCATCCCAAAATTCCAATCAAAGTCTTTGTTCAAAATCAATGAAGTTCTCTGCCTGATCACCGAGATCCTCTTGTATGTTCCCCAAGAATCCATCGAAGACCTCTGGGTAGTGAATATGTACACTCACATTACACTCCTACCTGAGTTTTGAAGATCTTGAAGTTGTTGCTCAAGATTTGAAGGCCTCATATCCATCCATCAGGTGTCATTGGATTCTTGAAGATGGATACTATTCATGTATATCTTTGGATTTTGAGATGTAGATCCGTTGTGTACTACTCGTGGCTACACTTTGTATATTTATATGATTGTTAAGGTTTAAGATATTATTATAATTCTTTTATTTTCAATAGACAACAATAGCATAAGATAGGATCACTGAGAAATACACAATCACAAGAGACACATCATTTATCCCGGGAAACCATCAAGGGGAAGAAAACCCAAAAAAAACTTCCTTATTATAGATAGCCAATACAATGGCAAGAGATAACTCAAACAAATACAAAAATTACTCTCCCAAGAATGTGCCTCTCTCTCTCTCTTCTCCAACTGTAGCTCCGAAACTTGTCTCTCAATGAACAAGTGATTGTGTGTCTAAGTGAGGTTCTAGCCTCCTTATTTATACAATTCTGGCACGTGTGGAAGTGTCTCTTCACTGGCAGGGCCCACTTCTCAATCTGGGTGGTTATAACCACCTTTAATATATTCTGGGGACAACTTCTTATTCTTCCTATTACAATTATAGTTTTACCAATCCGCAAAAGGGGATTTGGTCCTTTGCAATAGCCGACATGATCAATCCACAATGGGGATTGATATAATGAATAATTCAACAATAATAATTAGAATACACTTTGCAGTTACATTATTTCAACACTCCCCCTTAACAAGAAGGGTATTCTTCAACAACATTAGGCGAGAGAGAGGACAACATCATCAACAACATCAGGTGGGTGAGAGGACAACATCATCAATATAATCTTGGAACACTGACTGGTGTATCTATAAATCATCAGAAGTTTTTCTCATCAGAAGCATCGTCATTCTCAAAGGAATGAAATCATCATCTGCATCAATATGGAATAATATAAAAATAATACATCATCATCACAACACGAGGCTGGTCACAACATCACAGCACGAGGTTGGCTCATCATCACAATACTGGACTAGCTTTACGTCACAACTATCAAGATGGAAGCACATTACTCGTCTTTCTTTTCATCACGTCTATAAAGCTGGAAGCACAATATTCATCTTTCTTTTCGTCACAGCTATAAAGTTGGAAGCAAGGTACTAGACTGGCTTTACGTCATAGCAATTATGCTGGAAGCACAGTGCTAGACATATCTCAACACAACAACTAGACTTGCTTTACGTCACAGTGGTTAGGCTGGAAGCACAATACCAGGCACATCTCAACACAACAACTAGACTGGCTTTACGTCACAATGGTTAAGCTAGAAACACAGTACTATGCGCATCTCAACACAACAACTAGACCAGATTTACGTCACAACGGTTAAGATGGAAGCACAATACTAGATATATCTCATCACAACACTACTCCCCCTTTCAAGGAAGGTCCTTTCAGACTATACCAATCTTATCTTGAAAGTGCTCAAACTTTACATGAGATAGAGGCTTGGTCAACACATCGGCAACCTGTTCATTCGTGCTAACGTATTGGAGCTTTATGGCTCCTCTCTGCACCATGTCACAGATTTAATGATATCAGATCTCTATGTGCTTCGACTTGTCATGGAATACATGATTCTCTGTCATCTTTATGCAGCTCTGGTTGTCACATAGGATCGTGGTTACTTCCATATCTAGGTCAAATAAATGAGTCAATAACTTACGAAGCCATATAGCTTCGTAACTGGAAGAACACACAACAATGTATTCTGCTTCTACTGTACTGAGAGAAATTTTGGATTGCTTCCTACTCTGCCATGAGATCATGGTTGATCCAAAACTGAAACAACATCTTGAAGTGATCTTCCTGTCAGAGACACTTCCAATCCAATCTAAATCAGTGTACCCACTCAATGTGAAATCATGATCTCCATCATAACTGAGACCACAATCTAATGTACCTTTAAGGTACCTCATCACATGTTTTGCAGCAACTAGGTGAACATGTCTGGGTTCTACCAGAAACTGACTCAACGTGTTCACGGAAAAAAAAATATCTGGTCTGGTGTTCATCAGTTACATCAGTGATCCAATGATCTGTCTATAAAGTGTGGCATCAATCAATTATGATGAAGTGTCGACCAATAGCTTTAGCTTCGTTTCCTTGGGTGTATTCATGGACTTGCACTCTAACATGTCAAATCTCTTTAGGATTTCAATTGCATACTTCCCTTGGTTAAGGAAGATCCTCTCTGGACTCTACCATACCTCAAGACCTAAGAAATAATGCATTAGGCCAATGTCTTTCATCTCAAATTCTGAGGTGAGCCTTTTCTTACATTCGGTGATGATATTTTCTTCTCTAGTTAAGAATAAGCCATCCACATACAACAAGAATATCATTGGCTCATCGTTCATAACCTTGAATTAGAGGTTAGAATCTGCTTTACTCTTGGTAAATCCCAAGCTCATCATGAAACTGTCTATCCTGCCATACCAAGCTCTAGGAGCTTCATTCAATCCGTACAGAGCCTTCTTCATCTTGCAGACATGAGACTTCCTGTATTCAAAGTCAAATCCTTGAGGTTTCTCTATATACACTTCTTCTTCGATGACACCATTTAGGAAAGATGTCTTTACGTCCATCTGGTGTAACTTCCACTTCATCTTAGCTGCAAGTGATATGATGGTTCTGATTGAAGTGTATCTGGATATAGGAGTGAATGTCTCTTCATAGTCAATGCCTTCCTTTTGAGAAAATCCATGAGAAACAAATCTTGCTTTATGCTTTTCAATACTTCAATCAACAACATGTTTTATTTTGAAGAGCCATTTGGAAGATACCACATCCTTGCTCTTCGGTCTGGGAACTATTTCCCATACATACTTCTTTATTATGGATTGGTATTCTTTTGTCATAGCATCTGCCCATTCTTTCTTCTGAATGGCTTCTTTAAAGAAAGTAGGATATTTCTCTAGGAGATCACACATCAAAGCCATATAACTGGAGAATGGCTTAGGTCTCTTCACCTGTCTCGTGGTTCCTTCGGGAACACCATATTTATCTCCATCTTGAATAAGCTCTCTTGCCCAAGCGGGCTTTCTTTTATGGGAGATCGTCATCTGAGGAGGTTCTTGAAATTATACTATGTCATGATCTTCTAGAATTTCCTCATCAGGGGAAGTTAAGACTTACCTCACTGGTTCTGCATCTATGGGAACCTCCCTCACTGATTCTGCAACTCTGGGAATTACGGGTTCCTATTCATATACTTCTTCAAGATGGCATCTTCTCGATTTCTTGAGTGCCACATCTTCATCAATGGTCACATCCCTGCTGATCTCGATGTGATGGTGACCTGGTATATAAATCCTGAAGGCCTTGGAGACCTCACAGTATCCCACAAATATTCCCTTCTTTCCTGAAGGGTCTAGATTTTTTCTTTTCTCTTTCGAAATATGTATAAATATTGTGCAGCCAAATATTTTGAGATGGCTTACCTCTGGCTTCTTTCCGATGAACATCTCTTCTGGGGTCTTGAACCCAAGTGCATTATGGGACAATCATTTTGTCACATATATGGTTGTCATTGATGCTTCTACCCATAAGCACATAGGAAGATCTTGATCATGGATCATGGTATTCACTGCTTCCATTATCGTTCTATTCTTTCTTTCAACTACACCATTTTGTTGAGGATTATAGGGAGTGGTGATCTCCTTCTTGATCCCAACATATTTTCATAAGTTCACAAATTCTTTTGAGGTGTATTCTCCTCCATTATCTGACCTGAGTATCTTGATCTTTCTTTCAGAAAGATTCTCTATCAAGGCTTTGAATTCCTTGAATTTTTTGAACACTTCATCTTTAGATTTAAAAAAATACACCCAAGTATTACGAGAATAATCATCAATAAATGATACATAGTATACATACCCACTAATGGAGGATGATGGCATTGGGCCAAAAACATTTGAATGAATGAGCTCTAGGAATCTTTCTTCTTTGTTGTCTCTCTTCGGAAAAGGGTTCTTGATGTTCTTCCCTTGTGCACATCTATTGCACACGCCTTCATGGTCAACCTTGAGTTCTAGTAAACCTATGAAAACTTTTCATACGCATGGTATCTCCTTGTAGTTGATGCGGGATATTCTTCTATGCCAAAGTTGACATGGAGTCTCAGTAGTGTGGGTCATGGCAGCTTCTGAGTGACCCTTTAGCTTGTACAAGCCAC
Organism: Picea engelmannii; assembly: GCA_009831015.1. Taxonomy (NCBI): domain Eukaryota; kingdom Viridiplantae; phylum Streptophyta; class Pinopsida; order Pinales; family Pinaceae; genus Picea; species Picea engelmannii. Next base: position 124,872 of record ML789637.1, read on the forward strand.
CTTCTTCTTTTCCAATGATGATTGCTTCTTTTATGGTTTCTCCTTTATCCGACATAAGAACTTCTCCATCTATAAAGGAAACTCTGAAGCCTTTCTTTTCTAAAGATGAAATGGAGTGTAGGTTCTTTGTCAAACCTAGTACATAGATTATGTCCTTCATCTTCATTGAATTCCCTAAATTAAGCTTGTAGTTTGATTCTCCCACTCCCTTGATGCGATATTGGTAATCATCTCCAAGTGTCACTTTCTGAGAAAACTTATTTTCTGAAATGCAAGAGAGAATATCTATTTGACCTATCATGTTCTTGGAGGCACCACTATCATTGAGCCAAGTGTCCTATCTAGGTGTTACCAATCTTGAGAGGGGTGAGATTAAGACATAGCCTTTAATTTGTTCTCTTAAATTTTTTGCGAGTGGTTGTTCATCTTCAACTGCATGTGCATGGTGCCTCTTATTTTTCCTTTTGTATTCTTCTTGTCTTGCTGGACAATATCTCACAATATGTCCCATCTTGTCACAATGGTATCATTGGATAGATGAGTAACATCTTTCCTTTCGTTGTCCTTTCTTCTTGAATCTATTTGGTTGAGATTTTTTTTGGGGGTGAGACTCTTTATGATTTTCTTTCTGGAAGTAGGACTTCTTCCTTCCTCCTTTGGTGTGAGTAGCTAGGACTTGATCATCATCTCTTTCTAGTAACACTTCTCGGTTAGCTACTCTTGTTTCTTCTTGAATGCATTCTTCCCATAGACCGTCAAATTTTAGTTTCTTTGTTCTGGCATAGATCGTTTGGATGAATTCATCCCAAGGTATTGTGAGACCATTAAGGGTCGTCATTATAAGTTCGTCTTTGTCTATAGAATCTTCGATTTCTTCTAGTTGTTCTTTTAATTGGGATATTAAGGAGAAATATATATGGATTGATTCTCCTTTTTGCATCCTTTTATTCTTGAGTTGAGTTCTTAGATTCATCTTTCAGTTTATGTTATTTCCTTCATATAGTCTTCTTAGGGCATCAAACATTTCTTTCAGAGTCTTCTTTGATGACACATAATGGATCAAGTGATATCTGATTTAATCTACAATGATTCTTTTGGCCCATATTGTTTCCTTTTGATGCGTTGCTTTGTCTGCAGCATCGTCGGGTTCCGACACTTCTTTTTTGATGAATCTTACTAGGTAATTCACTTCAAGAATGAGTCCAATCCTATACTTCTAGGCACAAAAGTTTTTGACACCTTCCATCTTGTCAACAAGCTTAGTACTTGCAGACATCTTTTACCTGGAGCTAGGAAAATGACCAAAAAATGAAAATTCTAAAAATCAAGTTCTGAACTTACCAGGAGGTGCGCTTGGCTGAGGAAAGTAGCCTGGTGTGTTTGGATATGAGAAAATCCAACTTTTACCCCTCCTTTGGTGTGAGTAGCTAGGACTTGATCATCATCTCTTGCTAGTAACACTTCTCGGTTAGCTACTCTTGTTTCTTCTTGAATGCATTCTTCCCATAGACCGTCAAATTTTAGTTTCTCTGTTCTGGCATAGATCGTTTGGATGAATTCATCCCAAGGTATTGTGAGACCATTAAGGGTCATCATTATAAGTTCGTATTTGTCTATAGAATCTCCGATTTATTCTAGTTGTTCTTTTAATTGGGATATTATGGAGAAATATTCTTGGATTGATTCTCCTTTTTGCATCCTTTTATTCTTGAGTTGAGTTCTTAGATTCATATTTCGGTTTATGTTCTTTCCTTAATATAGTCTTATTAGGGCATCAAACATTTCTTTCAGAGTCTTCTTTGATAATAGATAATGGATCAAGTGATATCTGATTTAATCTACAATGATTCTTTTGGCCCATATCGTTTCCTTTTGATGCGTTGCTTTGTCTGCAGCATCGTCGGGTTCCGACACTTCTTCTTTGATGAATCTTACTAGGTAATTCACTTCAAGAATGAGTCCAATCCTATACTTCTAGGCACACAAGTTTTTGACACCTTCCATCTTGTCAACAAGCTTAGTTCTTGCAGACATCTTTTACCTGGAGCTAGGAAAATGACCAAAAAATGAAAATTCTAAAAATCAAGTTCTGAACTTACCAGGGGGTGCGCTTGGCTGAGGAAAGTAGCCTGGTGTGTTTGGATATGATAAAATCCAACTTTTACCCCTCCAAACTTGATCTGTGGATTTTTAGATTGGTGCTTCTGGTTTTCTGGTACCTCTGGTACTCTGGTACTTCTGGTGCTTTTGGTACTCTGGTTTTTTGGTACTTCTGGTACTTTGTGAAACTAGGGTTTCACTTTTTGGGAGATCTAGCCACTGAAAAGTTGAGCTGAGGATGACAAAATGATCCTTGAGTAAGGGCACACTTTTCTAGATCATTTTAGGGATGAAATACTTCATCAAAAAATGTCCTAATTTGCATGTACGACAACAATGATGTTCTTCAGTTTCTCTTGTGAAAGATGCTCTCTTCAGCTTAGCTCTGATACCATGTTAAGGTTTAAGATATTATTAGAGTTCTTTTCTTTTCAATAGACAACAATAGCATAATATAGGATCACTAAGAAATACACAATTACAAGAGACACATCATTTATCCCGGGAAACCCTTAAGGGCAAGAAAACCCAACAAAAAATTCCTTATTATAGATAGCCAATATAATGCCAAGAGATAACTCAAATAAATACAGAAAGTCCTATCCCAAGAATGTGCCTCTCTCTCTCTCTCTTTTCCAACTACAACTCTGAAACTTGTTTCTCAATGAACAAGTGAGTGTGTGTCTATGTGAGGCGCTAGCCTCCTTATTTATACAATTCTGGCATGTGTGGAAGTGTCTCTTCACTGGCAGGGATGACTTCTCAATCTGGGTGGTTATAACCACCTTTAATATATTATGGGGCCGCTTTAATATATTATGGGGCCGACTTCTTATTCTTCCTATTACAATTATATTTTGACCAATCCACAAAAGGGGATTTGGTCCTTTACAATAGCCGACATGAACAATCTACAATGGGGATTGATCTAATGAATAGTTCCACAATAATAATTAGAATACAATTTGCAGTTACATTATTTCAACAATGACATAGATCTACAATGTATTTGATTGGAAGCCATGATTTATTTCATCCTGAGCATAGGTATGCATGCCTTAGTGAGACAATTGTTATTTTGCAAATGGTACCTCCTGAAATTTGGTCCCGGGCTCACTCACTTCGTACGTTGGTAAATATTTGTAATGTATTTCATCCATTAGATGTTATTATGACCTCACACATTAGGGGTCATCTATTATAACCCTAATTTGCACTAGACATGCATACCTAGCAGCAGGCCATCTTACTTACTATTTTTGCCAAGCCAATACTGAATAGATCTTCTTAAAAACCAAATTTTTGAATATGTACATGCTTTGCACCACTACTGCATGCATATGTATGCTAGAAGCATCATTAATGCCCACATATGTACACTAGCTGCACCATTGCAGCCTGTGTATACCCAAAAAAGTTGCAAGAGAATACAGGCTTTTGGGTAGTTTCCTAACCAATTGACTGCCCATAGCCCACCACCCAAACAAATAACTATCTTTTTGGCATATAAAAGAAGGTGTTGGGGTCCCATTCCAAGGAGAAGCATGAAATAAGTGAAACTCTGCCCATTTCCTAATTCCCCCTTGCCCCAAGAATTTGTAGCCACATTGTGAGTTTTGAGCTAGAATTCCCTATTCTTGTCCTTTTTCCTCATCCATAAGCCTATGCCCATTCTCTAGAGATAAGTGTGAAATAAGAAGGATACATGGAAGCAGTTGGAGGTTGGTGAAGAGGACCCCAGGACCGGGTTCGAGGAGCAGTCACCGATCTCATTTTGTAAGTGACTTTATGAGATTAATATAAAGAAGTACTTTTGTCGTCCCACAATATGATGTGTTTAATCTGTATGATTGATTTACATTTTGTTATGACATATAAACCATCAGTTCATATATAGAATGCATGTTCGTAGTTTCTTGTTTGTCTTTTGGTGAATGCAGGTTAGCTTTGGGAGGAGATTTGCAATCGAGAAGTGATCGAATGCATTGGGATTGACACCAGATGATAGTTTAAGGTAAGACTACCGAATACATATACTTTGTACTTTATATATGAATGTGGGGTATTGTCAGGATAGTTGTTAAAAGTAGGAGACTTTAGATGGTTAGCTCTACCTGCACTTTAGAACCCTAGTGTAGTCCGTAGGGGGGTTTTCCCACTATAGCAAGGACGTTTTCCTTGGAGAACATAAAGAAAAGACAACAAACCATAAAAAAATATTTCAATAAAAGCGCAAAAGCTGTCAACTTTAAAGGAAATGAGAATTTTTTTCTTTGGGATTCAACTCATGTTGATAGAGGAAGGAATTCAAATTTTCAAAAGTTATGGTTGGGTCCTTTTAAAATCACTTTTGTCCTAGGCACAAATTATTATCTTCTAAAGGACTTGGAAGAGTGATTATTTTCCTATAGCACCAATGGTTCCAACTTGAAACACTATGTGGAACCAGTTTGAAAGTTAAAATGTTGAATGGAATTACTTCTGTATTATATTTTTTGTTTCACTGCTTTTATTTTGCTTTGTTGTTTTATTTCTTTTATCGATTTCTTTTCTTTTCAGAAATAAATTTCTAGATCAGTTTTGCCATAGTGATGTTATTATGCACGCATTTTTAATCAATAACAATCAGGTTACACAGTTGTCATGATGTCCCTCCTTGAAGACATCACTGAAATTGCTATATGATTCCAGTACTGCTATTAGATAAGATAATTGTTTTTTCATCCTTATTTTCTGCTTCCTTTTCTTCCCTCCGCCCGAGATTCAAAAAGAGCACACCATAAATTTTTCTCCTTGAAGAAAATAACTTTTTCTGTTAAGAACCAAACATCAATATAGCATAAAAAAACCTCAAGAAAAGTACTCAACGCCTTGAAAAGAGATAATTTCAGATAATAAGCCTCTTCGAGGGGGCAACCTCCTTTTACCCCACTTAAATGTTCAAGTACAAGATGATTCAAAATGAAAATGTCTCCTTGGTATATATAGGAGACTAGGAGGTATAATGGCTTAAAGCCGCCATAATTAAAATAACATTACTAATCTAAATTACAACTAATGGCCTAAAGCCGACATAAATAAAATAGCATTACTAATCTAATATGCCCCAATTAAGAGGTAATGAGCCAATATTAGGGCTTAACATGCCCCTCCCCTTGAGAC
>ML789637.1:143277-158148 GCA_009831015.1 Picea engelmannii
ATATATATATATATATATCAGTGAGTTGTGTTGTCCTTATTTTGCATGCATTGTCTTATACTGCTAAAACACATAATAAACAAGAACACACATCAGAAAATCACCAAGCATGTTCACACAGTAACTCAAACTCATTCAAAAACCCTGAGAGTATCAGATTTCAGTGGAAAAATCGTAGTTCAGCAATAGATATCCAGATCAACTGGATCATGGATATTTCACCCTCTTCCAAATGTAACATTCTCCACCAATTGGATAATATCAAGGTCGATGCTACTCTTCTAGACATGGTTGCTATCCCTGAGCAACAAAATCATCTAAAGAATTTCATGGAAGGAAAATATTCCACCATAGCCAATCTCTCCGAAGAGTTAAAAGAAGAGGATTCTATTGTAAATAAAGTAGGTGTAAATAATTTTAGACACCCTGTAAAAATACCTCCATTTTTCATTTCTGTAAAGATTATGAAAAAAATAGCCCATTGTTTTCTAATTGACGGTGGTTCGGGCCCAAGCATAATGTCGAAAATTATTATGGAAGAGACGGGCTTGTCTTGTACCAATGAAAATGCTAAGAGCATGCTCTCTTATAATAGTCTACAACAATCAAACATAGGTGAAATTAAAGATGTGACTTTGGTTTTGTTCCCGCATCCTGAAATAAGGACAACCCTTAATATTCAGGTAATTGACATGCCAGTAAGTAACTATTCAATCATCTAAGGAAGAGACTGGAAAGCCTTGACATGTGGATATCTCTCACTTGACGGGACACACTTATTCATTCCTCGGAATGGAAAGAACATCATAGTCCTAAGGGAGGTAAGAATTTCACTGTATATAGAAAGCATCCCACAACCTAATGTAAACTATGTCGAGAAGGAATTAGGAGTGTACTCCATCATTGCCGATGAGGATAACACTATCTTGGAACAAATTGACCTAGAGGATGGGATGTGGCATATGCACTTTGATGGTTCATTCTCCAATGAAGGTAATGGAGCTGGCATTATCTTGTACTCGCCTTTAGGTAAAATTCACAACTTTTCCTATAGGTTAGAGTTTTCTTGCATAAACAACATCATCGAATTTGAAGAATTACTGCTAGGCATTGAAAATGCCTATAATTTAGGTTGTGGTCACCTTACAGTTTTTGGGGACTATGAACTTGTTGTAAACCTTGTACGCAAAATATATTTTCCTAGAAACAAATTGATAAAAAATTACACCCAAGATGTTTGGGCGCTTATCTTGAACTTATTATCATTTAACATCACTCATGTTAAAAGGGAACTGAATTCAATGACTGGCAGGTTAGTTGTTTTTGCAACCTCTCCTACTTGGAAACTTCTGCCACAAAGACCTGATTGTAATTTTCAATCCTTATATCGCCCCCATATCCTTGACAATGTAGATTCATGGCAGGAATTCCCTAGTGATGAAAGCATCTGTGCTTTCATACAAAATGAACCATATACACATGTTGAGGGGTCCTAAATCCCTTTAACTCAACAACATGAACCAAACCCACCACCGAGGTCCAATTAGACTCTACAACGTTTGATAGTGGAATGGTTCTCTAGATATGTCAATATGGCCAAATAATCGATGGGATTTACGTAGTGATTGATAGGATATCTTCTTATGAAAATTCCTCCTTCAGTTTAAACGTTCTCTTTTGTATTTTATTTTATTAGGTGGGTCTGCTAAAAGATGTGTGCTGCTATAAACAAACTGGGTAAAATGGGAAACATTAACTACTGAAGAAGGATGAGCTTGGGATAACCCTTGTGCTCCAACATGCAGACAAAGATTTTCATACCTGTGACAAGCCTAGTACTAATACATCAAATTGTTGGTATTTTAATTATTGGCCGAGATACAATTATCGAAAGAAAACCTACATGTAATAAAATGATGGAGAGAAAAATAGTTTCCTTAGCTCTAACCATTAATCACATTAACACAATGATTTTCTTTCCATCATTAGAGACAAGAACTATAAAAATATTGAATATCAATAGATTCAGAAACTCTTACTCATTACAACATCCATTCATGATATAAAGTCAGAAGTAATTCCTCCTTATGATCCAATCACACATGCCTTTGATGTAAAACATAAATTTGTCTCCAGTCCTAAACAAGAATTCTCAATTAAGGTAGTTCCGAAATAGTTCTTTACAATTCCAAAAATAAGGGTCTTTTCCAAAACCATCGACCTCTTCTAAAAGGTCAATCCTCTTATTTATAACAAAAAATTAACTAAAAATAATTATCAAAAGTGAAAGATAAATAAAACAAAACATTGCCACATGGCACTCCCATCTCTTTGTATTCTAAGATTCATCGAATGGTTTCACTGAAGTGGATGAGTCTTCTCATACTCTGACCATTTGACCAAGAGTTCCTCACATGTGTTGGCATACGAGAATCTGTGTTGGTCCATCGGGGTCAAAAGAATTTTATTTACTTCTATTGCCCATGCCTGATACTTGAATATTATGACCCTTAACTGTTGTACTTGTCCTGGCGCCATGTTCGCCACCTTTTCTATCTCTTTTGTCCATGCCAAGTCTTGTTCTGCATGTCATTTGACTATGTCATGCAAGTCAACAAAATCCTCGGGTGAGCCAAATTTTGGGAGGTCGATGTTTTTTATCTCCCGATTAATCTTGATCCATCTTCTTTCGCAATCGACCCATTTCTCTTGAATCTCCCACTGAGGTTCTTGGGACATTTTCACCCTGTATTCAACCACTTTCCTTATCTGATCTATGTTGTTGTCCCTTAGCACCTGATTGTCATGCTCTTCGGTGTCTCGACCCTTTTGAACCGTGCTAATGTAATCAATTATTTACACTGCTTGGTGGGCCTTCTCATACCAACTTTCCACATCTTTGTAGGTCGCTAGCACCATAAGAGTGTCTTCTTGGAAGTCTCATATCCCAACAGTAAAAAGGTATCGCTCATTTGTGAATATACTGTAGGCATCTTGGAATTCACTTCTCAAAAATATCATGGCCTATGTGGAGTCATGATAATATTTCTCCAAATGGCACAAATGTTCCAACTCTTTTAGCATGGCGACTAGCTCCTCTTCATATTTCCTTTCTATATCTAGGGTGACATATGTGATCGCCAATATCCCTGCGCCGATAAGCTTAGATGTCTTGGCATGCTGTGTGCTGATCAATTTCTCCTCTGTGGTGATGAGGATCAAAATTTCCAAAGTAAGCATCCTTTTCTTAGTGTTTCTCTTCACGTTGGATTTCCTCTTTCGATCGTAGGCGATTTCTTGTATATCGACGACCTCATCCACAGGTTCGGGGATTTCTTGTTCTCCCCAATTAAGAGTGTTTCCTAGGCTCTCGACGGTGTATATCGGTTCAAGATCGGGTTCCTGAACCTGTTTTGTATGTCTCGATGGCTCGACCTCTGGTTGTTTCTCATTGGGTGGTAAAGTACTGGCCAAAACTGAGTAATCAGGGTCAGGTTTGGTACTTACTTGGTAATTGGTTGTTGAGATGCCGATTTCCTGTTGTGGAATTTATTCTCCTTGTTCGCTTGATCCTAGTTCATCCCTCGAGCTGTCCATTTGGGTTCTCGGTATGTCGAGTGGCTCAGCATCGAAGGCACTTTTTACCTCATGCTCGTTCTATGGATGGCTCTAAATTGAAGCATTGAGGCCCAGGGTGGATGCTTTCTCAGGTTCTTTCTCCTCTATGACTTGCACCGAAGTGACCAGGGACACCTCCGAAATCTCCTCATCATTGTAGATGGTAATTAAATCAAAAAAGGGATTTGGTATACTTGTCCTTCCTGATTTATTCCCTATCTTAGGCCAAGCTGAAGCTTCCCTTGGTGATCCAACCTGTGGTGATGGAGCTTCAGGGTTTTCTGACCCGATGGTTTCTTCAATTTATATCAAATTTGGGCCACTTGGTTCTCCTCGGCTTTCGAGTGGGTCATCGACTGAGATCCTTGTCATTTCTATGAATTCAGGGTCATTTTGCAACTGATCGACGATCCTTTGCGCCCATTGTATTAAGAGTAATCCCCTTCTTTGTGCCTCTGTTGTCTCAACCGCTCTGATTTCTTCCCTGGCCATGAGGGCCTCTTGAAATGAATACTCTATCTTTTCCACCTATTCTTCCATGCTCATGGCCTTGAACCTGGTCATGTTTGGGTTGGCTATCCTTTGCACCACCTTGTCCCAGGCCTGGGCGCTCTCTGTGAAAATTTTGTCCTCAAACTTATCATGAGCATACAACCAACAGGATGATACTTTCAAACCATGTTGGAGGACCAGGACTTTAGGGTCGTGCTTTCAGAATAAGCCTATCAGAAACCTAAATTCAAGTTGGCTCAACCCTTCTAGTTTGGCTTGAGCATTATCTTTCACCAGATAAAACCCTATATGAAAACCATAGGGTATGAAGGCTTGTTTCTTGTCTTTGACCAACGTGGCATTATAGCCCTGCAGGATGGTCTGATAATAGATTTCCCCCATAACGAGCCGGTCTGGGACATGAGTGGGTAGGAGATGTCATGCTCTAGTGGCCCCGAACACTCTGATGTAGTTTGAGTGTTCGTCTAAAAACCAATCGCCTACCTTTGCTATCGTTTTGTTGGCTTCCGCAGATAGTATTGGGGATTCCTTCTTAAAAATAATAAAACAAATGTGAGAGATGAATTCATCGCATATGAGTGCATAAGACTTCTTGTACCTATTCTACCATAGTATGTTGAATTAGACGTGAACCGGGAGCTCCGCAACATGCCAACTTAGATTCATGCCAGAGAAGATGTTCCTTGCGCACATGACGTCGAGTAGGTACGAGGCCATGTAGAAAGTGGGTGCCTCACCTTCCTTCGACGTCTGATCTTGCTGTAAACATATGATCAATTGTTTTGAGATTATCACTCCCCAATTGAATCTTCTCCCGATGATCTCCATTGTGTACACCAAAGGCATCCATGCTTCTGAAAACTTGGAGCAATCCTTTTCTCCATATAGCCGACAAATGAGAGCCATCAAATATATGTATCTCTCCCTTAGGTTGATTGTTCCGTACTAGCCATTTCTTCAGTTAGTGAACTTCTTGTCCTCATTCCACCATGAAGCCATTAACCAACTGGTGTCAAGGAATTCATATAACTTCACCACGAAGTCCGTGTTGAGCCACTCCTCGAGGTCCTTGAGCTTGTAGTATTTATGGAATTTTGTCAGGAGGAAAAATCCGACACATCCACCATTCTCATCGTTGATCAAGAACTTCTTCCCATTTGTATGGTCGATGAGACATTTCAGAACCTCTATGCAGGGGAAAACGGGGGTTCTTCTTTCCACCACATGTAAATACGATCGTCATATGTTGGGGAACACTTGGTCATCGAGAGCCCTTACACCTGGGTCGCTGTGTGGGATATACGTTGGTTATTATTCTCGGCTAATTCCATTGAAGAGATCCCCCCACTGTGGGAGCACTACCTTGGATCTGTTGCTTGCCTATGTATCACCAAAGGTTGGAGGCTGGACAAAATATTTATTTTTTTCTATTTTGATGACAAGTTTCACCTTAGGGGCATACTCCAACTGCCTCGTGGTCCCCAGAGAAGAAAATTCTCCTATATCAACTTCTTTCATCTTTGGTGCTCTTAGTGAGATTTTGGTGGTTTGATTTCTCGGTGACATCTTACCTACAACTATAACATAGTTTAGCGATTGTGCAATAAAATCAGGTGTGCATATATAAATTATAACCAACGAATTGGAAGACTTGGATGCATACCTCTAAAGCTTGTTAAACCTAGTTTTGATAATCAAAAGGATCAGTATAGTCTTGAGTTGCTCACTTTTCTCCTTCGAACAGTATGGAATTCAAATTACGCGTATAATGAATTTGTTAAAAATGGTTCTAGATATTTAAACATGGATGGCCTTATTGTGTCGCATCAGCCATTCAATTTGGGTTACGAGTGAAATTTCAACAAATCTACTGCCATATCTTCAGAGATGTTTAAACTTAAATTCATCGTGGGTTGACGGCGGAGGTGTGGGTGGTAATGTGGTCTATCAGATATTTCATTTTTTTTTTGTCTAATCAGTGCACGCGGTCGAAACTAATGTGGGATCGGGCATTAACTAGTTCCTTAAATGTCCAAAATTTGATCGTATCTAATGCCGCAAACATCCCATCATTACGCTATTTCAGTTGGTGGATCGGGGGTTGGGATTGTGCTGTGAACATTTTCGATGATATCCTTCTACAAAATATCCGACGTTGATCGATCTTTCCCTACATATCTGACATGGAAAAGCTTACTAGGAGGCATGAATAGGACCTAGGGAACCAAAATAAATCGAGATAAAACTAGACTGTACGACCCTCTTACATGTTAAAGACACTTAGCATTCGAGACCAATGAATTTAAGTGCTCATGGTAATTGGAGTCAGGGTTTTATTTAAGCCATACGTTCTACAACCCAATCCTATCTTGCTAGTTCCAAAACATGTCAAGGATCGACAATCGACGATAAACTTACACAAGTTCCCTTGGATCGGCTCCCTCAAAAAAGTCCCGATGCCGAAAACGCATCAGGGATCGACGTTCGAAGAAACGTTTATAGTGGTCGAAATTATTTTTGTGATCTTTTTGGATTTCCCCGATCCCAATAAAGTGCACCGAGCATCGACTATCGAAGATTTTTTTATGTCCTTTGTTAACGTCCATCCTTCTCATATTTTGTCGATGCCGAAAGGGATTGGCTATATCTCAAACCTTTATGTGAATAACTTATGCAAACCCAAAACCGCCTTCTACCAATGCTAATGAGAATCGGTGCTCGGTGACTATTATGTTTTTGTGGTTCCTTTAATTACTTGAATTATTTTCGATGTGGAACCTGAGTGCACTAGGTGCGGTGTTTAGCTGTCGATTCTTAATTAAGGGGTTAAGTTCTTTTAGAAATGAGGTTTCACAAGTTCAAAATAAAATGAATAGGTGATAAGAGACATGGAAACAAACAAATATAAACCACTTCCAAAAATGAAATTGAGTCAGAAAGTGAAGAAATAGGTGGTACCCAAAAAGTGACAAAATTTTATAAGGCTTTTAGGGTGTGTTGAGTGCTCAACAAAGCCCAAGGAGATTATATCCATGGAAAACAATAAAAATACGAAGGTCTTGACTCCTCTAGAAAGTTCATTTTCATTGAGTGATGTAAGAAACAAAGAAACACATAAAGAAGAGGAGTCAAAAAGGAAAGTGGGTGAAACCATTTCCTTGAACATTGGGACACCTGATTCTCCAAAGAATGTTAAGATAGGTGCCCAATGTACTGATGAAGAAAAGTTGAAATTCACTAAGTTACTTCGTGAATTTCAATATGTTTTTTCTTGGTATTATGAGGATCTTTGTGGTTTTGATACTTATCTTATACAACATGCCATTCCTATCAAGTAAGGCATAAAACCGGTTAGGCAAAAACAAAGACCCATTAACCCCGCACTTGAAGCAACTATTAGGAAGGAGTTGGAAAAAATCTTGAAGGATGGGATAATTTTCCCTATTAAATATTCCGACTGGGTTTCCAACTTGGTTCCCATTCAGAAAACAATGGGTCAGATCCGACTATGCATTGATTTTCATGCATTAAATAGAGCGAGCTTAAAATACCATTTTCCTCTCCCTAATATGGAAATGATTTTGCAGCAAGTTGCAGGGTCACAAATGATGTCCGTACTTGACAGTTTTTCTGGTTATAATCAGATCAAGGTAAAAAGCTGTTAGGATAGATAAATACAACACCACTTTCATTACATGTTGGGGCACATTTGCTTATGAATGCATGCATTTTGTCTTATCTAATGTAGGTGCCACTTTCCAAAGAGCTATGCAGATAGATTTTGATGATTTGATCAGTAAGATTATTGAGATTTGTCTTGATGACTTGACTGTATATTCAAAGAACTGATTGGATCATTTTGGTCATCTTAGAAAGGTTCTCATGTGACGCAGGAAATTTGACATTTCTTTAAACCCTTCCAAGTCTATTTTTAACATTACCAAGGGAAAGATCCTTGGGAATATTGTCTCTGATTCAAGAATAAGCATAGATCCCGAAAGGATTGATGCTATTCTAAACCTTCTTGCCCCCACTTCCAAAAAGGAGGTTCAATCTTTTATGGGAATTATCAACTTCATTCGTAGGTTTGTTCCTGATTTTTTTGTAATGGTCAAACCAATTCACAATCTTCTCAAGCAAGATCGCTCATTTTTTTGGAATGATGACGTCGAGAATTCTTTCATAAATATTAAGAAGGAAATCAGTTCCGCATCGGTTTTGGTGAAGCCATATTTTGAGAATGAGTTTATTAAATACACTAATGGCAGAAAGGAAGTAGTCTATTCTATCCTCATACAATGTGATGACCAGAATAACGAAAAATGAGTAGATCAATTGAATCAAAGATTATTAGATGATGAATTCAAATATTCTTATATTGAAAAACATGGTTTCTCTCTTGTTAAAGTTGTGGATAAATTTCGTCACTTTATCTTAGGCAAGCACACACTGGTAAAAGTCCCTTTAACTGCTATCAAGTTTTTTCTCTCACAGACTTGTCTTTCAGGGAAGATTGCACATTGGCTTGCCAAGATCCAGGAGCGTGATTTAACCATCATGACTTCAAAAACCATTAAGGGACATGACTTATCCCTTCACTTGGCTCAACATGCTGAAGAAAGTGAACAAATTGATGAACAAGACAACCCTCTATCAACACTATTTTACATTGATAGTGAAATCCTTCCTATAGTTGAACATCCCTGGTACAAAAATATGGTGTATTACTTGCAAAATCAGAGATGTCCAGATATATTAGATACTCATCAAAGGAGAAGGACATGTATTGAATCTTCCAGATATGCCATTTTAGGAGACTTCTTGTTTAGGATATTTGTCAATGGTATATTACTTTGTTGTGTAAATAATTAGGAAGCACATAAATTGTTACAGGAAACCCATGGATCTTCAGATTCTGTTACTCATGTGGGTGGCCACTTTTCTACTAAAACTACGGCTTTTAAAATCATCAGAAAAGGGTATTACTGGCCTTCAATTTTTTGAGATTCTTATAATTTTTCAAGAACTTGTGACAAGTACCAAAAATTTGTTGGGAAAGAACGTATTTCTTCCATGCCTTTGCAACCTGTCCTCCCGGAATTTCCTTTTTCAAAAGGGGGTCTATACTTTATCGGTCCTATTAATCCTCCATCTTTAGTAGGTAAATTTTTCATCTTGACAGCCACAGATTACGTTACAAAATGGAATGAGGTTGTCCCACTTAAACATTCACAGGATGACCATGTTATTTCTTTCCTTGAAACTAATATTTTCTCTATATTTGGCATTCCTCTAGAGATTATTACAGACAATGGTATCGCTTTTATTTCTGCTAAGATGACTTAGTTTCTAGCTAAACTAGTAGTTAAATATTTTACCTCATCAGCTTATTACCCTCAAGAAAATGGGCAAGTTGAGTCTACTAACAAAAATATGGTTAGAATTATCAAGAAGCTCATTGAATATAAGCCTTGTCAATGGCACACACTCCTCACTTACACCCTTTGGTCAGATAGCACTACTACCAAGGTGAGAACAGGGTGCACTCCCTTTCAACATGTTTATGGTCAAGAAGCTAATTTTCCTACTGGGCTAGAACTTTCCTCTCTAAGGTTGATGCTACAGATTGAAAAATTAAATTCTTCTAATATATCTCAAAGGATAAATTCAATGTTGGCCTTAGAGGAACAAATGACCTTTTCCTCGGAGAACATAAATAAAAGACAACAAACTCAAAAAAATATTTCAATAAAAGACCAAAAGCTATTAGATTTAAAGTAAATGCGAAAGTCTTGCTTTGGGATTCAGCTCATGTCGATAGAGGAAGGAATTCAAAGTTTCAAAAGTTATGGTTGGGTCCTTTTAAAATCTCTTTTGTCCTAGGTGAAAATTCTTATCTTCTAAAGGACTTGGAAGAGCGATTATTTTCCTATAGCACCAACGGTTCCCACTTGAAACAATATGTGGAACCAGTTTGAAAGTTAAAATGTTGTATGGAATTACTTTTGTATTATAGTTTTTGTTTCACTGCTTTGATTTTGCTTTGTTTTATTTATTTATTTTTGTTTTTTTATTTCTTTTATCAATTTCTTTTCTTTTCAAAAATAAAATTATGGATCAGTTTTTCCACAATGATGATATTAAGAAAGTATTGTTAATCAATAAAAATAAGGTTACACAACTGTCATGATGTCCCTCCATGAAGACATCAATGAAATTTCTATTTGCTTCCAGTACTGTTTTTAGATAAGATAATTGGTTTTTCATCCCTATTTTTTTCTTTCCCTTTCTTCCCTCCGCCCGAGATTCAAAAAGAGCACACCAGAAAATTTTCTCCTTAAAGAAAAGAACACTTTCACTATTATTAATTGAATGTTATGCATACATGAATAAGCCCCTCATACATAATACTTTCCATGATTTATTCCCAAAATCGCAAATCATTTTTTCCCTTAAAACGCCTCAGTTCCCCTGTTGCATAATCATTCTGATATATAATTCCTTGATCTAATGTTTCACATGGTCTATGAAACTAGAAATTCTGAGTTCTTAATCTATTGGAAACATATTTCCTTGTGGAGTCTCCAGTTTGTTGACGCCTAAAAACGCAACAATGAATAGTATGCTCACAAATGATTTCCAAGCTCTATTAATTATTTATACTAATAATAAACTAGTAGGTGGGACCCCCTTGTAGACTTGTGGCACTATGATGGATATGTTGCACTTATTATTTGTTTTCTTATGTGATGGTTGTTGCACAACTGAGAGGGGGGGTGAATCAATTGTTACCATGCTTAAAAAATTATGTTTCTTTTAAAAACTTTTCAAGGCATTCAATGATGATGACAATAATGCAGGGAAATAAACAATGGCACATTCAACATCAGTCACATATATGAGAAACAAAGAGACAGATATTTCCCGAGGAAACCCATACAGGGTAAAAACCTCTACTTCTTTATATGATAAGTATTATTTACATTCTTTACATTATCATACATTTGAGCACCAACTCATTGTGAGGCTACAACTTCTGTTTTGCAAGCTGCAACTTGCTGAGAGCACCAACTCTCTATTTTTCTCTAGCACCCACTAGAAGGAAGCACCAACTCCCTGGTTTCTCTAGCACCAACTCCCTATGTTTAAGCCCCCACTTGAACCTCTGAGGACACCAGTCCTCCCTAGCACCTCCCAACCTCCCTGAATTATAAATTCTTTGTTACTAAAACTTATTACAACGATATAAAGTTATTCAATGGCTTACCATCCTTATCGTTGTTCTGTTACACTACTCTGCCCTGTCTGCATCAGTGTCTTCTGCACACCCCTTACACTTTCTGTTCTTCTGCCTTTTATTCTCTATGCACCATATCCTTTCAATGCAACATTCCTCTACTGTGCATTTCTGCTCTTGCGCTCTACCTCCTTGCACACCCCTAAATTCTCCTGCATAACGACAACCCTTATCTCTTCTTTGTTCAACATTCTTATAGTCTCTGTTGTCTTTGTGCATGCAATATTCACAATGCCTCTACATGCTCACTCCACGCCAAATTCCTCCACATCTCGAGTGCTCTGCCTCATCATCATCGTGACTCTTCAACTTCTTCGACAGTTTTTCCCACGCGTTCAACATCACTGGGTGTTCTGTCTCAGCTTGTCTGGCAGTTGAGGCTCTTCATCCTCTCTGTCTTCGACGAGCTTATTCTTTCTATTTTCAGCTATAGACTTCAATTCTCATCCACTTGTCAATCCCTCTAAGAGTTGTCTTCCTTCACTGGATGAAGCTTGGAGACTCTTCATCTCCTCTGGTGATCACACAGAGTCTCTTCAAATCCTTTGGCAAAAATCATCAATGGTTTCCAGCAGTTAGACTGCGAGGGGAAACATTAGCCCTCTGATCATGATCAGATTTACTAGCACCGTTGGATTAACTCTATCATTATTTATTCATTTCTCATTTTCGCAAATCGGGGTTTCATCACTCCTATGGTAGAGTCTCTTGATGCTCCATGTCTCGATATCCAAAGCTTTGAAATGGAGTCGGATCAACGGTCCACACTCTAAGTGATTCGACAGTCCTAATGTCTTCGTGATTTCATATATCGTGATATTGGGGTTCATGACTTAAGGACTCCTATGGTAGGAGTTCTTGCCTCTCCAAATTGTGATTCGCGAAACTCCGAAATGGAGTTGGATCGATGGTCCAGATCGCACCTTGATCTGACGGCTACAATTAAATCGCGATTTCACATATCGCAATTTCTGCATTCCTGTGGTGAATGTTCTTATGCATCTCCAACTCCTCATTTTCGAAACTCCGAAGTGATGTAAATCTGCTGATGTCACATGTGGATTGACACGTGTCGAATAAATACCACGTGTCACTCTGATTCGTGACTTACATGTGCCTGAAATGTTGAATCAGTTTGACACTTGTCATTGCCTGGTTGTGCCACGTGTTCTTAGCTGACATGGTTTGTTGACATGAGTCAGATCGACATATGTGATCTTGATTCAACGGCTCAGATCATATCATGATTTCACATATCGCAATTTTGGCAATCCTGTGGTATTGTTTCTTGCCTCTCCAAGTCGTGATTCGCGAAACTCCAAGATAGAGCTGAGATCAACGGTCCACGATCTCGATGAATCTATGGTCCAGATCTCATCGTGAATTTGCATCTCACGATTCCTTCGATGGAGGTTCTTGTCACTCCAAGTCATGATAGGTGAAACTCCAAGATTGAGCTTAGATCAACAGTCCATAATATTGGTGTATTGACGGTCCAGATCTTCTCGCGATTTCACCACTTCGCGATTTCGTTGCTTCACTATTTAATCACTTCGTGCTCTTTAATGAACGTGCAGGTTCTCCCTGATCCAATGATGGTCAGATCTTACACTCATATATGATGCCTGAGATCTGTCCTCCTCTTCTGTGTGTTCTTTTTTTCTACATTCAAATATGACGGCCATCGGGAAGTCAGGATAGGATCCAACGATCACTGACACTTCTCCTCCTGAGCTTACGCATCCTCCTTACTTGGAATAATTTCTAAGTGTCAAGGGCCTCGACCTTTGATCCGCTTGACTCTATCTCTCTTGAGCTTTGGCAATGGGTTAACCTCATTCCTGGTGTGCACCTACACACTGCATTCGACTCTATGCTAATTCCTCCTGAGCTTACTTTGTCCTTGTTTTTCCTTCGCTACATACTCTGATGTTGCCATCAATGACAAGAAAATGCTACCTGTAAAACATGCCAACAATCTCCCTCTTTGGCATTGATGGAAACAAAGGCACCCAGATGCGCCCAGATTCTTTTCTCCTCTTTTGACATCAATGTCAAAGAAGAGACATGCTCCCCCTGCACTGTTGCATTAGTTTTAGGAGGTATCAAATATGCAACCAATACATGACTCCACCTAATAGGATGGACTCTCTTAGATGTGAGATGGGATGACACCCAGCTTTTGTCTGAGATATTCAAATGATGGCTTGGCGAGGGGTTTAGTAAAGATGTCTGCAATTTGTTCTGTAGTGGGAATGTAATGGACCTGAACAATCTGATTCGTGACCTACTCTCTCAAAAAATGATATTTTATGGGAATATGCTTGGTATTGGAGTGGAAGACATGATTTTTAGACACACTGATGGCACTAGTGTTATCACAATGAATTGGGATCGATGCAGTGTATTTTACCTCCAAGTCTGCAAGTGTTTGAATCATCCATAATACCTGAGTGCAATAGGTAGAAGCAGCAATGTACTTTGCCTCTGTGGTTGATAAAGAAATGGAGCCTTGTTTTTTACTAAGACATGCTACTAAAGAATCACCCAGGAAGAATGCTCCTCCACTGGTGATTTTTCTCTCATTGACACAGTTTGCCCAATCTACATCTGAGTATGCAGTTAACTGAAAATTCTGATTTCTGGGATACCACAGACCATAAGTTATTGTTTCTTTTAAATACCTGAATATCCTTTTGACAGCTTGCAAATGACTTTGTTTAGGTGCAGCCTGATATCTTCCTACCATTCCTACAACATGCATTATGTCTGGGAGAGATGTTGTGATGTACAACAGGCTGCCTATCATTGATCGATATGAGCTTTGATCAACATTAGGTGAATCATCATCCTTGCTTAATTTACATCCAGTTACCATAGGTGTACCCACAGGTTTAAAATCTTCCATTTGAAACCTTTTCAACATTTCTCTTAGATATTTTTCTTGAGAAATGAACATCCCTTTGGACCTCTGAGTAATTTGCAGACCAAGAAAAAATGACAGTTCTCCTATCATATACATTTCAAATTCAGACTCCATGGCAGAAGCAAACCATTGTACCAATGAATCCTTATTACATCCAAAGATGATGTCATCTACATAGACCAATACGATGAGAAAATTATTATCCTCTGTTTTAATATACAGATTGATGTCAGTTGTTCCTCTCTTGAAACCTTTGTCTTTGAGATACGTATTCAGTCTGTGATACCAGGCTCGAGGGGCTTGTTTTAAACCATATAAAGCTTTATTCATCTTGCATACTAAGTCAGGGTTATTAGATAGTTTGAAACCCTCTAGTTGTTCCATATAGACTTCTTCACTTAAATATCCATTTAGAAAGGCTGACTTGACATCCATTTGGTAGACTTTAAACCTTTTATGACAAGCATAGGCAAGAAACATTCTGATAGCTTCTAATCTTTCTATGGGTGCAAATGTT
>ML789637.1:159433-196928 GCA_009831015.1 Picea engelmannii
AAGCTCTTGGACTTAAACTGTGTTCTGTTTTTCTTCCCTACTTGACAGGGTTTACACATTGAATCTTGGGGCTTTGATATTCTCGGAAGATCTTTTACTGCCTCGAGGTTTTTGAGTTTGATTAAGTGGTCAAAGTTTAGATGACTAAGTCTCCTATGCCATAACCATCTTTCATCATGTTTGCTTAGATGACATTCTTCTCTATTTTCTTTCAGCACATATACATTATTCTCTATCCTTATGCCTTTGGCCACCACTTGTCCTGAGTTTACAGACTTTATCTTGCAGTCCTTGGATGTGAAAAACACTTCGCATCCTCTGTCACACATTTGAATTACACTGAGAATATTATGTTTCAGCCCATCCACAAGTAGAACATCTTGGGATTTTCCTTTTCCATTACTTATGCTCACCATCCCTTTGCCCTTTATTTTCCCTGGAGCATCATTTCCGAAGGTTATGTTTCCTGATTTGCTTTCACTTAGAGATAGAAAATTGCCTTTGTCTCCCGTCATGTGTTTGGAGCATGCACTGTCTATATACCAAGGGTTCATTTTTCTTTGAGCGGACAACACTAATCCACACTTATCACTTTCCTTCTTCTCCCAAAACTTGACATTTTCAGCAGGAGATTTCGAATCTGGTTCATATTCCCTTAAACGACAGTCAATAGATCTGTGTCCATAGTTATGAAAGATGTAGCATTCAATCTCATTGTTCAACAGGTCAAATTTATTGGTGCAGCGTTGTCTACTCATTGACTATTGATTATTTCTTGACCTCTTTGATTGCATGCCCCTGGACTTAATTTGGCAATTGGCAGTCAATGAAGGTCTGTTACTTGGTTGCATCATTCTTTGTTGTGGCAAGTATTTATTCCTTTGAAATCTTAATTTCTCATGTCTAAATCTTAAGGATCAATTTACAGCTTTGTGACCAAAGTTAGCACAGTAGAAACAATATCCATAGAAGGATTCTTTGTACCTGGAAAATGGTTGTCTTCTTTGAGCAAATCGATTTCTTCCAGGCTGATGATGTCATTCAATAGTGCACACATTACTTCTTTGTTCTATAGATTCAGATCTGGCATCTTTTACCTTATTCAACCTGGGCAGCTGATTGTCTTCCTTTGTTTCTGCAGGATTGTTATTGTCATTGGTTGAACTTTTGACAAGCTTGATGGGTTATTCATCTCCTAGCTTACCACCGCTTGATCCCTCTTCATACACGAATCTAGTTTTCAGATTTGGATTCCTTTGTTGATTTAGAATGGTGGCCAATCCTTCTGAGGCTTTGATACTTTACAGATTCTGATTATACAAGGCTTGAAACTTCTCCATTTATTTCCTTGTTTTCACTACTTCTTGTTCTAATGCTTCACATCTTGCCTTCTTTTCTGATAGTTGTTGTTTCAGAATCTCTTCGATTTTATTTTCCTCTTCCAATTCTATTTTTAGTAGGACAAGGTCTGCATCAGGTTCTTTACTATCTTTCTCGAACTGTATCAACAATTGTCTTTTCTTTCTATTCTTGATTCTTAGTCTATCAATCTCTTCCAATGCACTGATCAATTCTCCCTCCATGTCAACCACAACTTCTTCTTCATTAACATCACTCCCTGTGCTATTATTGTCATAGTCCTCTTTGGACATAAGTATGAAGTCATTTAGTTTATCTTCAATAGATGAATCATTGTCTTCATCATCTGAAGGATCATCATCATTGTTTACGCAAAGACTTTTCTTCTTAAAATTATTCTTTTTAAAGAAATTTCTGTGTTTGTATTTCTCCTCATCATCACAAGCCTGATCCTTTCCTTTGTGGGGACATTTATTTGCAAAATGACCTATCCTACCATAGTTAAAGCATTTGAAAGACAATTTACCTTTGTATTTGCTTGATCCCTTCTTCAGTCTCTTCACAAATTTTGCTTCAATTTCATTGGGCTCAGAATCCTCATTCTTGTCTGCTTTAAATGATGCTTCTATAGAAGTGGGTTTATCTTTAACTATTCTCATTTCATATGCAGACAATGTTCCTAGAAGTTGATCAAACTGCAAGGTTTTCAGATCATTAATTTCTTCTATAGAAGAGACCTTCGGGTTGAACCTATCTAGGAGAGATATCAAGATTTTCTAAACTAAAGAAGGTTCCCCAATTGTTTCACCAAGTGCCTTCATTGCATTTACCATTTCTTCTACTCTCAGAAAGTATTTTCCAACAGTTTCATCTTCCTTCATCTTCAGTTGCTCAAACTGTATTCTATAGGTTTGAAGATTTGCATCCTTTACCTTCTCATTACCCTCATAATTGCTAATGAGTTTGTCCCACATTTCTTTGGCAGTTCCTAGGTGCATAACTTTTACGAATTCTGATTCCGCAAGCCCACTCAAGATAGCATTCATAGCCTTAGCGTTGAAGCTAAATTCTAGTTTTTCATCCTTATTAGCTAGCATAACTGGCTTTACATAACCAGTATCTACCACATCCCAGACATCTGCACCTAACAACATTATGTAGGTTCTCATTCTAACTTTCCAGAAGGAAAAGTTTGTTCCATTGAATAGAGGAGCCTTATTGGTTGAATTTCCTTCATGGCTTGACATGTTTAAGCTCTAGGATCTACCCTTAGATAAAAGGGGCTGGATCTTATACCAATTGTTGCACAATTGAGAGGGGGGGGGGGTGAATCAGTTGTTACCGTTCTTAAACAATTATGCTTCTTTTAAAAACTTTTCAAGGCATTCAATGATGATGACAATAATGCAGGGAAATAAACAATGGCACATTCAACATCAGTCACATATATGAGAAACACAGAGACATATATTTCCCGAGGAAACCCATATAGGGTAAAAACCTCTTATTCTTTATATGATAAGTATTATTTACATTCTTTACATTATCATACATTTGAGCACCAACTCATTGTTAGGCTACAACCTCTGTTTTGCAAGCTGCAACTTGCTGGGAGCACCAACTCTTTGCTTTTCTCTAGCACCCACTAGAAGGAAGCACCAACTCCCTGGTTTCTCTAGCACCAACTAGAAGGAAGCACCAACTCCCTGGTTTCTCTAGCACCAACTAGAAGGAAGCACCAACTCCCTGTGTTCAAGCCCCCACTTGAACCTTTGAGTACACCAATCCTCCCTAGCACCTCCCAACCTCCCTGAATTATAAATTCTTTGTTACTAAAACTTATTACAGCGATATAAAGTTATTCAATGTCTTACCATCCTTTTCGTTGTTCTGTTACACTACTCTTCCCTGTGTGCATCAGTGTCTTCTGCACACCCCTTGCACTTTCTATTCTTCTGCCTTTTATGCTCTATGCACCATATCCTTTCAATGCAACATTCCTCTATTGTGCATTTCTACTCCTGCACTCTGCCTCCTTTCACACCCCTGAATTCTTTTGCACAGTGACAACCCTTATCTCTTCTTTGTTCAACATTCTTATAGTCTTTGTTGTCTTTGTGCATGCAATATTCACAATGCCTCTGCATGCTCACTTCGTGCCGAATTCCTCCACATATCGAGTGCTCTGCCTCATCATCATCGTGACTCTTCAACTTCTTCGGCAGTTTTTCCCACACGTTCAGCATCACTGGGTGTTCTATCTCAACTTCTCTGGTAGTTGAGGCTCTTCATCCTCTTTGTCTTCGACGAGCTTATTCTTTCTATTTTCAGCTATAGACTTCAATGCTCATCCACCTGTCAATCCCTCTAAGAGTTATCTTCCTTCACTAGACGAAGCTTGGAGACTCTTCATCTCCTCTGGTGATCACACAGAGTCTCTTCGAATCCTTTGGCAAAAATCATCAATGGTTTCCAGCAGTTAGACTGCGAGGGGCAACATTAGCCCTCTGATCATGATCAGATTTACCAGCACCGTTGGATTAACTGTATCGTTATTTATTCGTTTCGCATTTTCGCAAATCGGGGTTTCAACACTCCTATGGTAGAGTCTCTTGATGCTCCATGTCCCGATATCCGAAGCTCCGAAATGGAGTCAGATCAACGGTCCACACTCTAAGTGATTCGATAGTCTTGATCTCTTCATGATTTCGTATATCGCGGTATCGAGGTTCGCAACTTCGGGACTCCTATGGTAGGAGTTCTTTCCTCTCCAAATTGCAATTCGTGAAACTCCAAAATGGAGTCAGATCGACGGTCCAGATTGCACCTTGATCTGGCGGCTACAATTAAATCGTGATTTCGCATATCGCGATTTCGACATTCCTGTGGTGAATGTTCTTATGCATATCCAACTCCTCATTTATGAAACTCTGAAGTGATGTAAACCTGTTGACGTCACACGTGGATTGACATGTGTCAAATAACTTCCACGTGTCACTCTGATTTGTGACTTACATGTGCCTGAAATGTTGAATCAGTTTGACACTTGTCATTGCCTGGTTGTGCCACGTGTTCTTAGCTGACGTGGTTTGCTGATGTGAGTCGGATTGACGGTCCAGACATGATCTTGATTCAACGGCTTAGATCATATCACGATTTCGACAATCCTGTGGTATTGTTTCTTGCCTCTCCAAGTCGCGATTTGCGAAACTCCAAGATAGAGCTGAGATCAACGATCCACGATCTCGATGAATCTACGGTCCATATCTCATCGTGAATTCGCATCTCGCGATTCCTTTGATGGAGGTTCTTGTCACTCCAAGTCGTGATAGGAAAAACTCTGAGATTGAGCTTAGATCAATGGTCCAGAATCTTGGTGTATTGACGGTCCAGAGCTTCTCGCGATTTCTCCACTTCATGATTTCTTTGCTTCCCGATTTCATCACTTCGTGCTATTTAATGAACGTGCAAGTTCTCCCTAATCCAACGATGGTCGAATTTTACGCTCAGATCTGACGCCTGAGATCTGTCCTCCTCTTTTGCACGTTCTTTTTTTCTACATTCAAATCTGACGGCCATCGGGAAGTCAGGATAGGATCCAACGATCACTGACACTTCTCCTCCCGAGCTTACGCATTCTCCTTACTTGGAAGAATTTCTAAGTGTCAAGGGCCTCGACCTTTGATCTGCCTGACGCTATCTCTCTTTAGCTTTGGCAATGGGTTAACCTCATTCCTGGTGTGCACCTATGCACTGCATTCGACTCTGCGCTAATTCCTCCTGAGCTTACTTTGTCCTTGTTTTGCCTTCGCTGCATACTTTGATCTTGCCATCAATGAAAATAAAACGCTGCCTGTAAAACATGCCAACAATGGTACCAACACAATATTCTGCAGTTCGATTTTTCAAATCATGGTTGTTGAGGAAACGATATTAAATTATCTTACTCAAGCATTTTTGAATCTTGCTTGGCTAAGTAAAGATACTCAAGAATGTTACGCTATGTTTATAGCCTCAAAAGTGTTCCCAATCCACAAGTATTAATTAAAAGAGCTTAGGCTTATTTTTTGAATAACATATTGTTGCAAAAACATAATTTTTTTATACAATTTTCTAAATATATCAGATTGCAAAAGAAAATGTGGATATCAAAAGAAAAAATACCAAGTCACATATGAACACAGATGAGACAGAATAGCAATCTCTTTATTTCATTCCAAGCAATCAAAATAATTTTTCTCTTTACAAAATCCCTGTGGGGGGCATGGACCAAGGTCAAACTTAGATATCCCCGATGAAAACCATACAAAAGGACTCTGACAAGAAGTAAAATCTGAACTTTAAAATCTGGATCATCTTGCCACAGACTACTGCCCACTTGACTCTGCATAATATCCTTTATCGATCATGAAATTTAATTCATAAATAGACAAGTCTACATAGACTATCAAAGATAGATCAACACCTCCGAAAACAAGCGTTTGAATATTATGATTCAACTTTGAACCTTGTTGTCTACAATAGGACCCTGCTGTCATAAAAGAGAATTAGGCCTTTGATGAATTGAAGAATGAATGAAAACTGAACTATCTCAATAAAACTTTAAGAGAAAACCTTAGTATGCTTTCTCCTTCTATTCTCCCCTTGTTCTTCCTTATCATTTTCTTTTATGCACTCCAAATTAGTTGAAGTAGTTCAACTACTTCATTTATTTAAGTTAATTAAAACTCAACTAACTTTTAGTTTAGGGGAATAATTGATAATAATAATAATAATAATAATAATAATAAGGGTATTTTAATAAATAATAACTAGTAGGTGGGAACCCCTGTGACTCCCTTTAATTTCTTAACAAAAATAAACATAACTAGACAATAAATCAAACACATCCCTCCTTGTGGCTCCCATAATCATTTCCATAATTTGAAAATTAAATATCAATGATATTTCAAATCATATCCAAACATATAATATCCAACATATCCAAAAATAGTTTGTTGTCCAAAACCTTCAGTAGTCCACTTTCCTCCATAAAACAATAACAAAACATAATAAAAAATTGTATTTCCCACTTTGAGAGGCAATTTTTCCTTTGTTGTTGCTATCCCCTTTTGACTTCTTTGAATTATCCTTAGGTTGTGTAGAACCTTGAGGCTTGATATCACTGAGGACATGGGAAAAATCATCTCTCAAGTGCATACGAGATGATACAAATTTGGTTGAATCACTCGAGGGAGAGGAGGGGGAAACAACAAATTTTCCTTTATCATGCATATGATGGGCTTTGGTTTTGAGTATTTTGCTTGCATGGGAGGACTGTACAGGTGAGTGTTCAAGTGAAATATGGACATTTGGGTTAATAGGTGGAGGAGGAGAATGTAAAGAAAAATTTGTCCTGCCATGATGGTGGGAGACTGTTGGGTGAACAATCTCCTGCCATCCATCGTTCTTAGGGATACCAAGGACATGTTGGGGCTGGAAGGGAGGCCTCTTTGTTCTAGGTTGGACTACTCCTTGTCCAATCCAATTGAAAAATCCAGCTTGGAAGAGCTAGTTTAACTCTTGAGGATCTGCATCGAAATGTATTGAGAATATGGGCCTTATAGGACCTCTGTTCCAATTCCCTCTGCCCCTATTATTTCGTCCATGACTTCCTCTATTGAAGAATCTCATCATGTATACAACAATTATTAGAAACTAGCTTCTTAAACAAACCATACATGACATTCTCTTAATATGAAACAAAGTTTGGCTCAACAATCACATTAGACCAATGAAATCCAATCCATAAAATTCATTTAATAATTATCAATGAGAAGGGGGTGAATTAGGGTTCAGGGATATCTGAGGGGATTGTATTGAGCGAAAAAGTGAGAAAATGAAAGGGAGTAAGAACACAATTATTGATCAACAATTCATTAAGCAATTGACTATGCAACAGTAACCAAAACATATCAGTTGTCATTTATCTCTGTGGTATTTCTTAATCTTTGTAATACATAGCTTTAATTTAATTTTAATGAACAGGGTGTGCAAAATGAATTTGAGATCATGAGAGGATTTGTAATGAGAGAAAAGTGAGAAAACGAAAGGGAATTAGATGGATACTGTTCATAAAATAAATTAAATCAATCAACTATCATAACTTTGTTTCAACTTTAATCCAAAAATCATCCACTTCCAAGACCAAAAAATTCATTGTTCCTCAACTGTATACAAAACTGCTTGTTGTCTCAATAATTAAATTTCCCAGGATTCCTTAATTTATAACAGTCTGTGCATTATAAATTATGTAACAAATTTCCATTTGACAATCCTGTATATACTAACGATGATCTCTTCTTTTTTAAATAAAAAAAACATGCACAACAATTCTCATTATATTATGCCCAACAATTATCCCTGATAATCAATAATGCACCACGATAAAAAATCAATAGTCATTGTCCTCTAATAACAAATTCGGCCCAATTTAGTATACACAGGTGCCTTTTTAATCAAAGACAGACTTAAGAGCATACATGAGGGACCCATCATAACACAAGGTCTTCAATCATATAATCGATATAGTCTTGAATCGACAACCACAACCAACTCAAAACAAAATGGGACCTTGAGCTTGCTTTCTGTGTGCATCAACATATGTAAACTTCTTTTAAAAACAAATGATAGTCTGGATGATGATTCCCATAGAACCAATCATATATGAAGCAAATAGAACTAAATTGACACACAAGCACCTCTTTTAACTTGCCAGAACCCTGATCGGGCTTGGTAAAACTCACATAGGTGTCTTCTTATGCAATCAAGATCATGCTGGGTTAAAGACAGTGATCGAGACCATAAATGAATATAAAGACAACTCTCGACTATATGAAACCACTCATTTTCTTTCTTATTTGTTCAAACAAAATCATCACAAAAGGACCACAGAAAGATTCGACCAAAAGGATGGGATTATAAATGATAGAGCACATGTGTTTAAAATTCCACAATCATTAAAATGATAACCGAATACTTGAAAAACCCCAGAAGGTGCCCTAGGAGGTATAGACAAGTAAGAGTACAAGTCATTCTCTTTTAAAAATTAAATGCAGAGAGGCAACGAAAGCCTATTTGTCTTCTTTTAAAAAGAAAAACACTGAGAGATAGTGGTCTTCATATCCTCATATCCATTTACCATTGATTAACAACCACAAACACTATGTAATATTGAAAACAGAGAGCCACGCTCTTCTAAAAAAATACAGTCTTTCATCTTATACTTCCAAGACTTTGACAAAATCATAAGTGAATGCCTGAGGAGAGAAAAAATAAACTCGATTAAAATAACCCAGTTGCACACATGGGCCTCTAACACTTTGCAGAGAGGAACGAGGGTTAACATAAATAGTTGAGGGTACTCAAAAAATAGAGAGATAATGTCTCCTTCCAACACTCGAGAGGTTGATAAACTATGACAACAATTGACAGTGAGGGAACACAACATTCTTTGTGAAAGAACACCAAGATATAACTCGTATCAATTCGATACCCTCATAGGCTTGCATTAACATTCGGGTCAACCAATACTGGACCTTTGGAAATCATTTTGACGAAGAGATAGTAAAGAACGGGCCATCAACAATAGTTCGGGGTTTAGATAATAGAAGCACCCAACAATCGACAATTTCCCTACAACTGGATCAATATTACAACAATGACTGAGAGGAAAAACAAGTTGACGACCACTAATACACAAAATGGTGGTTAAAAACCTCAACCATCAAACTCAGAACCTCATTTCACCACTGTCACCATTATTCCACAAAGAACCATCATAAAAAAAACACTGACCGAGAAAATAGCCAATGCGCAACCTTTATATTAAATAATACCCATTACTTTGCTTACAATTATCAACATTTCACAGTCATTATAGAGAAACATAACACCATATTTACACACAGTCGAAAAACTCAAGATAACACATAATCCATGCATTCCTGAGCCACCATTTGATTCATACAATAGAGAGTCCTTCATGGATGGAAAGTTCATATCCATACCTATGAGAAAATCGTTTCAATGGTGAAGCAATCGAGTTTTCCCTTGCCAATCCTGAAAAGATGGAGCTTCGCAACCAACATAGTAACAATGCAACAATGCAACAATGCTAGGGTGATGGGTGGTAGGGAGGTTTGGAGTGACATGCAATAAATGCACATCGCTTCCTCACCTGACCCCATTTAATTCAATGTACGATACAACCCACTAAGAATACATTCACCATTAAAATCAAACCGTATAGCCAATGCATAAGTCAATTCCATATCCAACGTAAGATATGATACCATATATATTTCATAGTGCGCCACCCGATATATCTCATATATATACGTTAACCTTTGTCATAACTCCACACAATAATCAAATATCGACATTTCTATATGTGCCTCCTTTCAACTTAATTGCATATTCCTTCAACCAAAACATAATATAATAGCTAGGACTAACACTTGTACCCATTAATTCTTTCATTTGAAGTTTTCATGTAGTATTTTATCATGGTTATAGGATTAATACATAGTTCCTTTCCTTTTGCTATAACTCTAGAAAATTTTCATAGTTTTTTTCCTTGTTTTTATCAAGCTCCCATTTAATTATCCCTTGCATATATGTGGATAAGTAATCAATATATGAATTAGTAACAAGGTTATAACATAGCACCTGTAAACAACATGATCATCATACCCATGGAAAATGTTCTTTGTCGTAAGTTATTACCAACATCATTCAACAATAATGTGTTAACCACTCATTCTCATGCCAAATGAAACCAATATTGCATCATAAAAATTGTAGGACTATGTAGGAAACATCATAACAACAAACAAATATGTGTAATATGTCTATCCTTGCACCTCTAGTCTACAAGGGGGTCCCACCTACTAGTATTATATTATTATCATAATTAAATAATAGTTATTTAACAATCCTTTACGAGCGAAATTCATCATTGCGATTTTAATCGTCAACAAACTGGTGACTCCAAAGGGAAATATGTTTCCAACATATTAAGAACTATGAATGTCTAGTTTCGTAAACCAGTAACATCAGATCAAGAAGATATACATCAAAAGGATTATGCCACAGGGGGAAGTGAGCAGATTTAATGGAAAAATGACTGGGAATTTGGGAATAACTCATGGAAAGTGTTAAGTATGAGGGGGTTTATCCCTTTAAGCATAATCATTCAAATATTCATAGTAAAGTGTTCTTGACTTCAACAAGAAAAATTTTATGATATGGTCTTTTGGATCTTGAAATGGATGGAAGAAAAGGAAAGAAGAAGAGGGATAAAACCAACTATGTTATAAAACAACAGTTGAAGTAGATAACAATTTCACTGATGCTTCCAAGGGGAACATCATGAAAACTATGTAACTTGATTTCTATTGATTAACAATACTTTGCAGAATAGCGTCGTTGTGGAAAAATTGATCCAACATTTAGTTTTGACAGGAAATGAAGTCAAATAAAAACAAATAGCAATAAATTTCATAGAAGATATGAAAAAAAGTTGAATTGAAACAAAACAGAATGAAATGACAGAAATGTAACAACAAAAATGTAGAATCGAAGAAAAAAACAAATTGTTATACAGAAAACATTCCATACAACGTTAAAATTATTATGTTGTTTCCACGTAGTGTTTTAAGTGGGAACCGTCAGTGCTATAGGAAAATAATCGCTCTTGTAAGTCCTTTAGAATGTAAGAATTTGTGCCCATAAAAAAAGTGACTTTAAAAGGACCCAACAATATTTTTTGGAACTCTGAATTATTTCCTCTATCAGTATGAGCTGAATCCCATAGGAGTACCTTCTCATTGACTTTAAATTTGACAGCCTTGACACTTTTTTTGAAATATCTTTTAATAGTCTATTGTATTCTCTTTATATTATCCAAGGCAAATGTCCTTTGCTCCTATAAAGCCAAAAGTGCATTCATTATTTTAGAAACATCTAAATAAGTTAATTCTTCAACCTGTAGCATTAAACTTAGAGAGGAAAGTTCCATATCGGCAGGAAGAATGGCTTCTTGACCATAAACAAGCTGGAAAGGAGTGAAACTAGTGCTCACCTTGGTGGTAGTGCGATCTTCCCAAAGGTCGTAAGTGACGAGAGTGTGCCATTGATGAGGCTTATCTTCAATGAGCCTCTTGATAATTCTTACCAGATTCTTGTTGATAGACTCGGCCTGCCCATTACCTTGGGGATAATAAGCTAATGAGGTAGAATGTTACCCCCAACTTAGCTAAAAATTGGGTTAGCTTAGCAGAAATAAAGGTGGGACCATTATCTATAATAATTTCCAAAGGAATACCAAATATGGAAAAATATTAGTTTCAAGAAAATAAATCACCTGCTCATCCTGCGAATGTTTAAGTGGGACAACTTTAGTCCATTTCGTAAAATAGTTCATGGTTGTCAAGATAAAGACTTTCCTTGTTGAAGATGGAGGATTAATAGGACCAATAAAGTCCAAGACCAATTTTGAAAAAGGAAATTTAGGGAGGAAAGGTTGTAAAGGCATAACCGAAAGATGTTCTTTCCCAACAATGTTTTGGCACTTGTCACAAGATCACAAAAAATTATAAGAATCGTGAAAGATTGAAGACCAATAGTACCCTTTCCTGATAATATTAAAAGCTGTGGTTTTATCAAAAACTTGACCTCCTATATGAATAACAAAATTCGAAGAACCATGAGTTTCTTGCAACAATTTATGTGCTTCCTCATTGTTCACACAACGAAGTAACATACCATCGACAAATCTTCTAAACAAGAAGTATCTTATAATGACGTATCTAGTAGATTCAAGGTGGAGACTTCTTCTTTAATGAGTGCCTAAGTTATCTCGACATATTTGATTTTGCAAGTAGTAAACCAAATCTTTATGCCAAGGATGTTCAGACACATGAAAGATTTGATTGTCAATGTAAAACAATGTTGATAGGGAGCTATCTTGTTCATCAATTTCTTCACTCATTTTAGCATGTTGAGCTAAGTGAATGGCTAAGTTACATCCATTGAAAACATGGTGGTTAGATCATGCTCCTAAATCCTGGCAAGCCAATGTGCAAGATTTCTTGAAAGATAAGTCTATGAGAGTAAAAACTTTACAACATGTAAAGGGACTTTTACCAGCGTATGCTTACCTAAGATGAAGTGGCGAAACTTTTCAACAACTTTAACAAGAGCAGAAGCATGCTTTTCAATAAAAGAATATTTAAACTCATCATTAGACAAGATTTGACTCATGCAAGCCATTGGTTTTTCATTACCTTGGTCATCACATTGAAGGAGGATAGCAAAAACTTCTTCCTATGTGGCATTAGTATATATCATAAATTATTTCTCAAAATCTGGCTTCGCCAAAACCGGTGCAGAACTGATTTCTTTCTTGATCCCTACGAAATAATTTTCGACATTATCTGTCCAAGAAAAGTAATGATATTTCTTAAGGAGATTGTGAATTGGCTTGACCATTACAACAAAATCAGGAACAAACCTATGGATGAAGTTAACAACACCCATAAAATCTTGAACCTCCTTTTTGGAAGTAGGAGCAGGGACATTTAGGATATACGTAATCCTTTCAGGATCAATTCTTATTCCTGAATCCAAGACAATGTGTCCAAGGAGATTTCCCTTGGTAATGCCGAAAATAGACTTATAAGGATTTAAATAAATGCCAACTTTTCTGCGTCGCATGAGAATCTTTCTAAGATGACTGAAATGATCTGATCGGTTTTTAGAATACACAGTTAAGTCATCAAGATAAATATGAATAATTTTACTGATCAAATTGTCAAAAGCTATTCGCATAGCTCTTTGAAAAGTGGCACCTGCATTAGATAATATAAAAGGCATATGTTCATAAGAAAAAGTTCCCCAATGAGTAATAAAAGTGGTTTTAAATCTATCTACACTTTTAACATGGATTTGATTATAACCAGAAAAACTGTCAAGTAAGGACATCATCTGTGACCCTGCAAGTTGCTGCAAAATCATTTCCATATTAGGGAGAGGAAAATGGTATTTAATGCTATCCCTATTCAATGCGCTAAAATAAATGCATAATCTGATCTTACTTGTTGCTTTCCAGAATGGAACCAAATTAGAAACCCACTCAGAGTACTTAACATGGAAAATTATCCCAGCATTCAAGAGTTTTTCTAACTCCTTCCGAATAGTTGCTTCCAGTGCAGGGTTAATGGGTCTCTGTTTTTGCCTAACTAGTTTTATACCTTCCTTGATAGGGATGGCATGTTGTATAATAGTAGGATCAAAACCACGGATATCCTCATAAGACCAAGCAAACACATCTTGAAATTCACCAAGCAACTTAGTGAACTTCAATTTTTCTTCATCAGAACATTGGGCACCTATTTTAACATTATTTGGAGACTCAGGTGTTCCAATGTTCAAGGAAATGGTTTTACCCAATTCCCTTTTCAACTCCTCTTATTTATGTTATTCATTGTTGCCTACAACACTCGATGAAAATGAACTTTCTAGAGGATTCAATCCACTAGGAATTTTGTTATCTTCCATTGATATAATTTCCTTAGTATTAGAAGGTTCATTTTGAATGAAAGCACAGATTCTCTCATCAGTAGGGAAGACCTGACATGAATCTATATTATCCAGAATATGCGGACGATACAAATATTGAAAGGTGCAATCAGGTATTTGTGGCAGAAGTTGTCGAGAAGGAGAGGTTGCAAAAAAACTAGCCTATTATCCATTGAATTCAATTCCCTTTTAACATGAGTGATGTTGAAATATAGCAAGTTCAAAATCAGTGCCCAAACAGTTTGGGTGTAACATATCATTAACTTGTTGCTAGGAGAATATATCTTACATACAAGGTTTACAACAAGTTCAGAATCCCCAAAAACTATAAGGTGACCACAACCTAGATTATAGGCATTTTCATTGCCAAGCAATAACGCTTCAAATTGAGTGACATTGTTTGTGCAAGAAAACTCTAACCTATAGGAAAAGTTATGAATTTTACCCACAAGAGAGTACAAGATAATACCATCTTCATTTCCTTCATTGGAGCATGAACCATCAAAGTGCATATGCCACATCCCATCCTCTATGTCAATTTGTTCCAAAGGAGTGCTATCCTCATCAACAAATATGGAGTACACTCCTAGGTCCTCTTAGATATAATTCACATTAGGCTATGGGATGCTTTCTATATAAGGTGAAATTCTCCCCTCCCTTAAGACTATGATGTTTTTACCATTCCAAGGAATGGATAACTGTGTCCCGTCGAGTGAGAGGTATCCAACCATCAAATCTTGCCAATATCTTCCTAAGATGATCGAGTAATTACTCATTGGCATATCTATTACCTGAATATTAAGGGTTTTCCTTATTTCAGGGTGCACACACAAATCCAAGGTCACGTCCTTGATTTCACCTATGGTCATTTGTTGTAAACTATTATAAGAGATCATGCTTCTGGAATTTTCATTTGTACAAGACAATCCTAGCTCTTCCATAATAATTTTTGACAATGAGACAACAATGGGAAATCTTGTCCATAATCTTTACAGAAATAAAAAATGGGGTTTTTTTTATAGGGTACATAAATTTATGTGCACCTACTTGATTTATAGTTGAATCGTCTTCATCTACCTCTTCAGAGAGGTTGGTTACAATGGAATCTTTTCCTTCCATAAAAATTTTCAGATGCTTTTGTTGCTCAGGGACGACAACCATGTCCAGGAGGGTAGAATATACTTTTATATTATCCAATTGATTAAGAATGTTTGATCCATGTGGATATCGATGGCCACCCACCTTTTCCAAATGGCTCAAAACAATTTTCTGGCCATTTTGGCAATTTACTATTTTTAGCAGGTTTTAACTTCCGGGGCCATTTTGAGGGTCCAAATGAAGGTTTTTTTAGATTGAGGTTCTTAATTATAGATGAAGGCATGATTTAGCCCCCAAAATGAATCTCCTCGACAATACCTTTCTAACGAGCTATCACACACATAAAATAGAGATCGTATGCAAAAGTTACGACCCCGGGAAGTTGATGTACTCACTTACCCAAACGGGGCCCACATGACTTTTGGCGCTTCATCTCCTAGGGTTAGGTTTTTGGATGTATAGGAATTTTGACATTCCTGTTTATTGTAAAAGGGCCTTCAGAGCCTCATTGTAATCATCTTCTTGCGAATGCGAGTAGCCGTCACATCTCTTCTCAGAGATAAGCTGCCACCATTCTAGCGAGTCTTTCACTCTGTATTTTTACAGTCTCTGTACATTTATCTGATTAATAGAAATCATGTATTACTATATATCTGTGTTTATGGTTGCATCTCTGATACATTTCTATTATATTATTGAATATTTGCAATATCTCTGTGCATTTCTTTATTATATCTCCGCTCTCATTTCGTGCCGAAAATAATCCGGATCAGTGGTACCAGAGCAGGTTGATCTTGATCGTTTTTCAGTGCATGTCCCCGACGAGGTCCGAGTATAGAAAGTTGGGTCTAGAGCTTGTCTCTCTTGAAGACAATCTCTCTTGCACACCCAAGAAACCCTCAATGGCAGAAGAAAAGATAAATGACAGAGCAGACGATCCTATCAATCTGTTGCTTGAGCAAGCTCTCACATGACAGAGGGATGAAATGATGGAGAATTTTGCCCACATCCTTCAACGCCTGCCAATAGCATTAGGCACATCTTCATTAAGCGGCCACTTTGGAGGCACCTCACTTTCAAGGTACAAGTTAACTTTGATATTCCTGTATTTGAAGGACAGATAGATGCAGAAGCCCTAGAAAAATGGTTAACTCTGCTAGAAGGTTATTTCTCTGTTCACAATTTTTTCGACAAAGAAAATATCACCTTCACACTCCTTAAAGATCTCCCTCATGTCAAACATTGGTGGGAAACTTATTGGGAGAAAATTTCCACAGAGGAGTCTGGAATATATGGGGTCGATCCCACTTGGGATTTTTTTGTGGATGCGGTAAAGGAACAGTATTACCATGTTGGCAACTATGAGGACCAGTACATGAGATGGACCACACTACGGCAAGAGAGGGGCCAAGCAGTCCCAGAGTTCACCAATACCTTCCATACCTTGCGCACCAAGCTGGGTATCGAAGACTCCGAGCGACATTTGGTTCTGAAATACCATGGGGTTCTACACAAATACATCCAGACTGAAATGGATTTTCTGGACATCTCATCACTCGGTACTGCTTATCAATATGCTGTTAAAATTGAGCAGAAATTTAAGCACCAGAACAAACAGGAGTTTGGGTCTGCAAATCCGCAACAACCAAAGCATGACAAAGACGACCCTAACAAATAGTTCCCTAAAAACCATTCCAAGACACAGGAAAATAAGGGTCACGGGAAGACAAAGAAGGACACCGGAAAATGGTGTGATTTCCACAAAAGCCCCTGGCACAACACCGATGAATGTCGTTCAAAATAGTCATTGGTGGCTGAGATCAAAGACAAGGAGCTGAACCCTAATTCAGAATCTGATTCTGAAAATACTGGTAAAGGACAGATCATTGACGCAGACCCCACTGCTAGTGTCGCAACCGCAACAATTCAACCAGAAGGACCAACAGATCCTGAAGAGGGGGAGCACCTTTTTCATTCACAGATGTGGGTGAAGGGGACCCTGCTGCATTTTATTGTTGATAGCGGAAGCCAGAAGAAACTCATCTCAGTAGAGGTCATCAAACAGTTGGGATTGTCAACAACACCACACCCGCAACCATACAACATCGGGTGGCTTTGACAAGGACGAGATCTCCGTGTCAACCAACAGTGTCAATTGTCATATGACATCCAACCCTTCAAGGATGAGGTATTATGTGATGTTTCCCCACTGGATGTATATAATGTTCTCTTGGGCCAACCATATATATGGAGACGCCATGTTGTTTATGAGTCTCGACCCCGTAGTGTCATTGTTACTTTGGGGGGTCATCTCTACAGAATACCAGAGGTAGTTCCGAATACTGTTCCACCTAAAAAGTGTCACAAGGTAGTATCTCATACTGCAAAATTTAGCTTCTTCACAATCTATTCAAAAGGAGAACAAAAGGACACTGCAACCACTACAGCCTTGCCCCAATCACCTTCTATCCAATAGAAGCAAGTCAAAAAGGCTACAGAAAAGTGCAAAGATTCCTTCTACACATCATCCTCTCATGTATCTCGACTTTTTGAGCAACCTCAACTGCAATAGGTTCGTGACAAATTTCCACAAACTAAGCAGCGCGACGTCTCCAACAAGACAAGCAACTCACCAAGATGCAGATTCAACAAATGCTTTTCCCTCTCCCCCGGGAACTCAACGCAATGGAGACCATTGCTTCCTAAGGAGAGAGGATTGATCCAGGTGGATATCAGTGGCCACCCACCTTTTCCAAATGGCTCAAAACAATTTTCTGGCCATTTTGGCAATTTACTATTTTTAGCAGGTTTTAACTTTTGAGACCATTTTGAGGGTCCAAATGAAGTTTTTTCGAGATCTAGGTTCTCAATTATATATAAAGGAATTATTGAGCCCCCAAAATGAATCTCCTTGACAATACCTTTCCAACGAGCTATCACATTCCTAAAACAGAGATCGTATGCAAAAGTTACGACCCCGGGAAGTTGATGTACTCACTTACCCAAATGGGGCCCACATGACTTTTGGCGCTTCATCTCCTAGGGTTAGGTTTTTGGATGTCTAGGAATTTTGGCATTCCTATTTATTGTAAAAGGGCCTTCAGAGCCTCATTGTAATCATCTTCTTGCGAATGCGAGTAGACGTCACATCTCTTCTCATAGATAAGCTTCCACCATTCTAGCGAGTCTTTCACTCTGTATTTTTACAGTCTCTGTACATTTCTCTGATTAATAGAAATCATGTATTACTATATATCTGTGTTTATGGTTTCATATATAATACATTTATTT
Organism: Picea engelmannii; assembly: GCA_009831015.1. Taxonomy (NCBI): domain Eukaryota; kingdom Viridiplantae; phylum Streptophyta; class Pinopsida; order Pinales; family Pinaceae; genus Picea; species Picea engelmannii. The sequence continues at coordinate 177,803 of ML789637.1, forward strand.
TATATTATTGAATATATGCAATATCTCTGTGCATTTCTTTATTATATCTCCGCTCTCATTTCGTGCCGAAAATAATCCGGATCAGTATTTGGAAGAGGGAAGAGGGAAGAGGGGAGGTAGTTCCTTGACTATCAGGATATTTGGAAACCTGAACAATAGTAGTTGGTGAATATGATCTTGGGCTTGAAGAAGTGAGAGGAGGATCATATTTACCTTTTTGAGTATAGGATTTATTCCTAGTATTTATGATCATAACATCCTCTAGCTATGCAAATTCTAAGACAACAATAGTAGTCTCGGGTCTTTTACCAAAGATTTTATCTATGGAACTCTTCTTTACTTCACATGTAATTTCCTCATGGTGTTCCTTGAAAAAGTTACACCAACTACAAGGCATGATAGCTTTAGGTTGAAAGTTATTTTCATTAAGATTATTTAAAGGTGGTGAATAAGAAGATGAGGCCACAGGGGTAAGATATGGGACATTTCCTTTTCACTCATATGCTATCATTTGATTATTCATGTCTTGTACAAGTTGTAAGCGGGAGGAAATATATATTTGTTTAACTGAGTCTCCCTTAGGAAGACCTATTCTTTCGAGTTGTTCTTCATACTCTAAACAAGTATGCAGAGTGGAACCAAGGTTATCAATGGCCTTTTCCTCAAGCCTATGATGGTAGGGGGAAGGTAATGCATTATAATACTGCATTAAATCAGCTTGTTCCGAGGGAGAATGAGTTCAAGGATTTGGTTGTATAATTTGGTGAAACACAAGTTGAAGGACTTGATAGTTTCACCATCTTTATAAGCGATGTTATTGTACTCTCGTAACTTCTCTGTTGGGATTTTGGATTTCCCATAGGTATATTTGAACCAATAGACTAACTCCTCCCAAGTAGAAATACTATTATGAGGAAGGTCAAATAAATTGGTCGCAACCTTCCCTTCAAGGGAATTCACAAATAATCACATACAAGTGTCATTGTCATTGGCTCTTATGTTGTGATAGGAATTAGAAAATTCCACCAAGTGTTCATTCATAGTGATCGTGTTATTCCCTGAAAACCTAGGGAGATTCTCTTTCAATTTAGGAAGTGCATGAGTAGCAGGTGCTAGGTCAAGAGGGGAGGAAACATGCAATAGAGTAGTTGTAGAATCTTCTTTAAACTGAAAAATCCCATACTTTTTAATGACTTTGGCTAGGTTTGTATTGGATTGAACAGGGACTTAGTGACTATATAATATACCAATCATTGACGAGGCTGAAGGTTGAGATGAATAAGCACCTCCAGTGCTCCCAAACCCACCACTAGATGCCATCTTGTGAATGGTAGGTAAGGGAGAGAAATATGAACTAGTTGAATCAGACAAATTTATCCTTAGAGTACTTTGTTGGGTTGGCAAAACAATATTTCTTCTTCCTATTTCAGAAATATGATTAATCTTGGGAGATAAACCTCTTCTTCTCCTCGAGATACGGGGGTTTAAGTACTTGAAAAGAAGAACCAAACTGTAGGAAAAAGAAAGATAAAGTTGATTCCTAGGTTGTTGTTGTGTTTGTTTCATCACTTGGGTGAGAAAAAAAAAGGCACTTACAAGTCTAGTTGGGCTTGCTAGACAAGACAGAGGTTAGTGTATGAATTAAAAAATCCAAGCACATGAAATAAAAAAGAAAATAAACTAAAAACAGCTAAAGAAATAACTAAGGAAATAAAACTAAAATGCATAACAAACTTTGAACCAAAACCAATCAACCAAATGACCGAGATTATGCCACCAATGGATAACTATATTAGTTGGAAAAAAACCATAGAGAAAGGAGGACTTATGAATCCCCTCTTCCTCCTTTGGAGGGCTCTTGAGTCCCCTATTTGAGATCTCTTCTTACAATGATAAAATAGAAAGCAAATGGTGAATAAATCCAAGCCTAATCCCTCAAGAGGTGAGGATAATAGCTTATTGGAATGTTTCTAGAATGCTCCAAGAAGAAAAGAGGTTTCTTGAAGGAGGATTGAGGCAGCATAACAATACTATGACATTCTTAAATTATTAGTGCACCCATGGCCTCCATTTATAGAATGTCTTTGAGGCAATATCCAACCGGTTCTTAGTGTGGAAAAGGGGCCTTTTAGGGCACCCTTAGGTCTTTGACCAGCCCCCCATTCGGATTCAGCTTGGATTTGAGGGTCAAATCAAGTTGGGAGTTGATCCAGAAGTGGGTGACGGGCCGAAAAGAACCATAAATGCACTGTTCACAGGAGTGCATAGATTTTCTCGTACACAGTGGTGCATATGGCAGATTGTGCACTCTAAGGGATTCTTTGGCCCATGCACTATGTGCACACTTCCTTTAGTGTTTCAACGCATCTCAATTTTTTGATTAGTTGTATAGTTTTTGCCCCTTGGAAATGCATTTTTGGTGCTGCAGGTGAACTAGTAGATGTTTGGAGATGTTGTATTCCCGTAACCATTTGAATGCAATGTTGCAGATGAAATTTCAGTGATAATAGATGCCCCCTAATGTGTGATGTTAGGATCATACATATAGCCAAAATACATCAATGTTTCTTCTATTGAGAGTAACATTGTAATGAAGAGTGATGATAGGAACTACAAGAGAGATCCGTCGGAGGGAGAGGGGAAACTATGGGACCCAAACCTTTATCTAGGTAGATGAATAAAATATGTATACAAACAAGGCGAGCATGCCCCATGCTCATGTCATGTAACTCAAAAATGTAAGACAGTAACTGAAGTTGTATGTTGATGTAGATAACTGTAGCATCCTCTGGGGTGGTTTGATAATGACAAATGACAATTTTGATGGTGAACATACTCTGAAAAGATGCAAGGATGTTTGGAAGAAGTGTCGATGACTTGTAGGCATTGATGGCCTAACAAATTTAGAGGTCTTCGGCTAGTACAAAACAACTACAATAGTCGCATAGTAAGACCCACCGTAACAAGAGATTATGTTGAATTTGAATGTTATGGGGTCCAACAACATCAGAGATAAATGATGGTTCTCTTTGTGTTGTCCAAGACTCCTCATTATAAAGGTAATGAGAGTCAAGATACTATCAACCTTCTGGAAACTGTGTTGATGTCGACAGAAAGGGAGATGCGACTCCAAGAAGCAAAAGGGATTCATGAAATCCATTGGATAATATCAGGAACTGATAAGGAACATGAACGAAGTCAATATGCGGCGAGACTTAAGAATTCCCTTGGTTGGGGGTATGTTTGAAGGGTGATTTGCAACAACCATGAAACTGTATCTAGCATTAGGGGGACGATTAGACATGGGGTTAAATTGTGCTCGAAGAGTGACAAAGTGGACAAACTCAGAGATCAGGGGTACATGGATTGTGGGATACTTGGGGTTTATGTATGGTGTCAACATGAATAGATGATAGTGAATACCCCAACCAAGGGCGACATGGGTTTCTTTTCCAGAAAAAGAAGGTCATCAAGGGTGACAACAAAACTCTAAGTAAATGTTAGAAACAAAGGCTTTTTTACAATTACCAAATGAATAAAGAATAATTTTGGATGAGTGTACAGATACAGAAATGGGTGCCCCAGTGCAAGATGGCTTGGCTTGTGAGGGCACTGTTGAAACAATGTAACCACAAAGTGTATTCTTATTATTATTTGATATATTATTCATTGGACGAATCCCCATTGTGGATTGATCATGTTGGCTATTGTAAAAGGACCAAATCCACTTTTGTAGATTGTTCCTAATATAATTGTAATAGGCAAAAGAAGAAGTCGGCCCCAAAATATATCAAAGAGGCCCCAGAATATAATAAAGGTGGTTATAACCACCCAGGAGAAGAATTCGGCCCTGCCAGTGAAAGGACACTCCCACACGTGCATGTCTTGTATAAATAAGGAGGATAGCGCCTCACTTAGACATACACTCACTTGTTCATTTGAGATACAAGTTTTGAAGTTGTAGCTAGAGAAGAGAGAGAGAGAGAGAGGCACATCTTTAGGAGAGGACTTTTTGTATTTGTTTGAGTTATCTCTTGGAATTGTATTGGCTATCTATAATAAGGAAGTTTTGTTGGGTTTTCTTCCCCATGAGGGTTTCCCAGGATAAATGATGTGTCTATTGTGATTGTGTATTTCTCAGTGATTTTGTCTTATGCTGTTGTTATCTATTGAAATGCAAAGAACTGTAATAATGGATTAAACATTAACATGGTATTAGAGCCAAGATGAAGAGAGCATCTTTCACAAGACAAAAGTGAAAAATGTCATTGTTGTCGTACATGCAAATTAGGGATTTTTATTGGTGAGGTATTTCAGCCCTAAAACCATATAGAAAAGTGTGCCCTCCCTCAAGGATCATTTTGGCACCTTCAGCGCACCTTTTCAGTGGCTAGATCTCCCAGAAAGTGAAACCCTAGTTTCACAAAGTACCAGAAGTACCAGAAAACCAATGTACTAGAAGTACTAGAGTACCAGAGGTACCAGAAAACCAGAAGAACCAGTCCAGAAATTCGCAAATCAAGTTTGGAGTGGTAAAAATTGGATTTTCAGAAATCTGACTGCACCAACTTACTCGTCTCAGCTCAGTGCATCTATCCCCTGGATCAGAATTTCAAAATTTGAAGTTTGAAAAATTAGAGTTTCCTCATAAAACCCTAAGTTGTAGTTGTAGTTGTAGTCCCAGAACTAGTTGCAGTATCAATTGCAGTTGTAGTATCAGTTGTAGTTGCAACCATAGTACCAGTTGTAGTCACCCTTGAAGTTTTTAAGAATTGGTAATGGTTACCGTTTCTGCTAGATGGTGCCACTACCTACAAATGCTATCAGAGGTATGTACTCACATATGTTTAAATGGTTAAACTTTAAAGAGTATTTGCAGAAGAAGGGATCTCTTGACATTGATCCAGAAGGATCTCAAGATCCAACACATTCATAACAATAATGCACCTCAGGTTTGATTATTCTAATATGCATCTATTTGTTATGACATTATTTGACCAGTGTTTCATGTTGAAGCTATGATCAAAATATTAGATGGATTAAAGTAGAGATCATAGAGATTATCCTCTAATTCAACCTTCTGTCAAGATAGCATATTGTCTCAGTACAAAAGACAAGTTGAAGAAAGCACTCGTCACTTGAGTGAAGGAGACTTGGAAGAAAATAAAGCACTCATTCTTGAGGACAAGGATCTAGGTTTGATTAATCAAGTTGATAAGATTAAAAGGTACACATTAAAAGTTGATGAATATAGTTGAGATAACAGTCCTTGTAAAGTATTATACTTGATAGCATGTGAGCATATAGAGGTAAATTCTTTGCCTGATACAACTAACACCTCCTCTAGGAGAAACCTCATGTGTTAGTTCTAGGTTTCCATGGAAGAATGTTTGATCACAACACTATGAGAGTGTTGACCTCATTTTCATATTGTATTCCTTACCTTTAATCTTTGCTTCCAACAAATTACAAGTGATAGCTCTAAAGGAGCTACTGTGATGATTGTTCATGCTATTTCTTTATATTATCAAAAGGATATTATTATTGCTTGTTGTTTTTTTGACCTTGCTCCAGGTCACAGGTAATAACCCTGAGGAAGCTATAGTGAAGGTTGCATAAGGCAACATGCTAAAGGAGAAACCATAAATGAAGCAATTATTATTGGAAGTAAAGAAAATGGCTTATATAAGCTAAGGGGTCACTTAGAGGCTGCCATGACCCATGCCATTGAAAACCCATGTGAACTTTGGCATAGAAGATTACCCCACATTAAATACAAGGCACTACCATACATATGCAAAGTTGTCACAGGTTTACCATAACTCAAGGTTGATCATGAAGGCCTATGCAATGGATGTGCACAAGGGAAGAACATCAAGAACCCTTTTCCGAAGAGAGACAACAAAGCAAAAGGAGACCTAGAACTCATTCATTCAGATGTGTGTGGCCCAATGCCATCGTCCTCCATTAGTGGGTATGTATACTATGTATCATTCATTGATGATTATTCTCGAAAAACCTAGGTGTACTTTTTGAAATCTAAAGATGAAGTTTTCAGGAAATTCAAGGAATTCAAAGCCTTGATTGGGAATCTTTATGAAAGAAAGATCAAGATACTCAGGTCAGATAATGGAGGAGAATACACCTCAAAAGAGTTCATGAACTTCTGCAAAGATGTTGGGATCAAGAGGGAACTCACTACTCCCTATAATCCTCAAAAAAAAGGTGTAGCTGAAAGAAAGAACAGAACGATAATGGAAGCTGTGAAGAATATGATCCATGATTAAGATCTTCCTATGTGCTTATGGGAAGAAGTAGCAATGGAAGTTGTATATGTGCAGAACCAATTGTACCATAGTGCACTTGGGTTCAAGACCCCTGAAGAGATGTTCATCGAAAAGAAGCCAGAGGTAAGCCATCTCAAAATATTTGGCTGCCCAGTTTTTATACACATTCTGAAAGAGAAGAGAAACAAGATGGAACCCTCAGGAAATAAGGGAATATTTGTGGGATACTGTGAGGTATCCAAGGCCTTCAAAATTTATATACCAGGTCACCGTCACATTGAGATCAGCAGGGATGTGACCTTTTATGAATATGCAGTGCTCAAGAAATCAAGAAGATGCCAGCTTGAAGAAGTATATGAAGAGGAACCCATAATCCCCAGAACTGCAGAATCAGTGAGGGAGGTTCCCAAAGCTACAGAATCAGTGAGGGAAGTTGTAACTTCCCCTGATGAGGAAATTCTAGAATACCATGATATAATAAAAGTTCAAGAACCTCCTTAGATGACGATCCTCCATAAAAGAAATCCATCTTGGGCTAGAGAGCTTATTCAAGATGGAGAGAAGTACGGTGTTCCCAAAGGAACCATGAGACAGGGGAAAAGACCAAAGCCATTCTCCAATTATATGGATTTGATGTGTGATCTCCTAGAGGAGTAGCCTACCGATTTTGAAGAATCCATTCAGAGGAAAGAATGGGCAGATGCCATGATAGAGGAATACCAATCCATAATAAAGAACGATGCATGGGAAATAATTCCCAGACCGAAGAGTAAGGAGTATCTTCCAAATGGCTCTTCAAAATAAAACATGATCTTGATGGAAGTATTGAGAAGTATACAACAAGATATGTCGCTCGTGGATTTTCCCAAAAGGAATGCATTGACTATGAAGAGACATTTTCTCTTGTAGCCAGATACACTTTGATCAGAACCGTCATAGCCCTTGCAGCTAGATGAAGTGGAAGTTACACCAGATGGATGTAAAGACAACCTTCCTAAATGGTGTCATCGAAGAGGAAATGTATATAGAGAAACCTCAAGGATTTGAAGTTGAAAATAGGAAGTCTCATGTCTGCAAATTGAAGAAAGCCTTATACAGATTGAAGCAAGCTCCTAGAGCTTGGTATGGCCATATATATAGTTTTCTGATGAGCTTGGGATTTACCAAGAGTAAAGAAGATTCTAACCTCTACTTCAAGGTTATGAATGATGAGCCAGTGATATTATTTCTATATGTGGATGACTTATTCTTAACTAGAGAAGAAAATCTCATCACTGAATGTAAGAAGAGACTTGCCTCAGAATTTGAGATGAAAGACCTTGGCCTAATGCATTATTTCTTAGGTCTTGAGGTATGGCAGAGTCCAGAGAGGATATTCCTTAACCAAGGGAAGTATTTAGTCAGAATCCTAAAGATATTTGACATGTTAGAGTGTAAGTCCATGAATACACCCATGGAAATGAAGTTGAAGCTGTTGGTCGACACTTCATCAGAATTAATTGATGCCACGCTGTATAGACAGATTATTGGATCGCTGATGTACCTGATGAACACCAAACCATATATTTTTTTTGTCATGAACACCTTGATTTAGTTTCTGGTAGAACCCAAACATGTTCACCTAGTGGCTGCAAAACATGTGATGAGGTACCTTAAGGGTACATTAGATTATGGTCTCAGTTATGATGGAGATCATGATTTCACATTGAGTGGGTACACTGATTCAAATTGGGCAGGAAGTGTTTCTGACAAGAAAAGCACTTCAGGATGTTGTTTCAGTTTGGGATTAGCCATGATCTCGTGGCAGAGTAGGAAGCAATCCAACATTGCTCTCAACACAACGGAAGCATAATACATTGTTGCATGTTTTGCTAGTTGCGAAGCTATATGGCTTAGAAATTTTCCGACTGGTCTATTTAACCTAGAGATGGAAGCAACCACGATCCTATGTGACAACCAAAGCTGCATAAAGAGGACAAAGAATCATGTATTCCATGATAATTCAAAGAACATAGAGATCCAATATCATTACATCTGTGACATGGTGTAGAGAGGATCCATAAAGCTCCAGTACGTTAGGACGGATGAACAAGTTGTTGATGTGTTGAACAAGCCTCTATCTCATGTAAAGTTTGAGCACTTTCGAGATAAGCATGGAATAGTCCAAAAGGACCTTCCTTGAAAAGGGGAGTAGTCACTGTGATGAGACATCTCTTGCTTCCAACTTCATTGTTGTGACGTAAAGAAAGAAGATGTAATGAGACTAGTACTGTGTTTCTGGCTTGATAGCTGTAACATAAAGCCAGTCTAGTATCTTGCTTCCAACTGATGGTTTTGACGTAAAGCAAGAAGATGTGATGAGACTAGTACTATGCTTCCAGCTTGACAACTGTGACGTAAAGCCAGTCTAGTATCTTGCTTCCAGCCTGATGGTTGTGACGTAAAGCAAGAAGATGTGATGAGACTAGTACTGTGCTTCTGGATTGACAGCTATGACATAAAGCCAGTTTATTATCTTGCTTCCAACCTGATGTTTGTGACGTAAAGCAATACGATGTGATGAGACTAGTATTGTGCTTTCGACTTGATAGCTATGACATAAATCCAATCTAGTATCTTGATTCCAACTTGATGGTTAGGACGTAAAGAAAGATGATGAGATGAGACTAGTATTGTTCTTTCGGTTTGACAGCTATGACATAAAGATAGTCTATTATCTTGCTTCCAACCTGATGGTTGTGAAGTAAAAAAAGACAATGAGATGAGACTAGTACTATGCTTCCGTCTTGACAATTGTGACGTAAAGACAATCTAGTATCTTTCTTCCAACCTGATGGTTGTGACATAAAGCAAGACGATGAGATGAGACTAGTACTGTGCTTCCATCTTGATAGATGTGACGTAAAGACAGTCTAGTATCTTGTTACCAGCTTGATTGTTGTGACGTAAAGCAAGACGAGTACCTTGCTTCTAGATTTATTGTTGTGACATAAAGCAAGATGAGTACTATTCTTCCAACCTTATAGCTATGATGTAAATCCAGTCTAGTATTATGATGATGAGCCAACCTCATGTTGTGATGATGATGTATTAGTTTTATACTAATCCATATTGATGCAGATGATGATTGCATTCCTTTGAGAATGACGATGTTGTCGATGAAGAAAACTTTCAATAATTTATAGATATGTCAGTCAGTGTTCCAAGATGATATTAATGATGATGTTCTCTTGATGATAAAGATCTCTCTCTCGTCTGATGCTGCTATAGAATACCCTTCTTGTTAAGGGGGAGTGTTGAAATAATGTAACTGCAAAGTGTATTCTTATTATTACTTGATATATTATTCATTAGATCAATCCCCATTATGGATTGATCATTTTGGCTATTGTAAAAGGACCAAATCCCCTTTTGTGGATTGGTCATATTATAATTGTAATAGGAAAAAGAAGAATTCGGCCCCATAATATATCAAAGATGCCCCGAAATATAATAAAGGTGGTTATAACCACCCAAGAGAAGAAGTCGGCCCTGCCAGTGAAAGGACACTCCCACATGTGCCAGTCTTGTATAAATAAGGAGGCTAGCACCTCACTTAGACATACACTCACTTGTTCATTTGAGAGACAAGTTTTGAAGCTACAGCTCGAGAAGAGAGAGAGAGAGAGAGAGAGAGAGAGAGAGAGAGAGAGAGAGAGAGAGAGAGAGGCACATCTTTAGGAGAGTACTTTCTGTATTTGTTTGAGTTATCTCTTGGCTTTGTATTGGCTATATGTTGTAGGAAAATCTCCCTGCAGACAGGTAGATTTCCTCTTGAGAGCTAGACTCTTAACTCTAAGAGAGAAGGTGCTTAACATGGACACTGACTTCCTTTTAGATCTAATCAAGATGATGAACAAAAGAGAAGGAGTAAAGCATGTACTTATGAATGTTGTTTGTCCCTGAAAGGTCCAGGATGTGCTTCGATCTTAAGCTCCTTGGTAGATCTTGAAAAACAAACAAAAGTACAAAGAACTTCCTACTCTACTAAGATTAGCTAAAACATAGATCCATCTACTGTAGACAAACCTATATGGAACAAGTACAAGTTTGAAAGAAACAGGCCAAACATTGATTATATTGATGAGAACAAAGTGTTACTTACAACCATGGATGTAGTGCAACAGCTTCACCAAGCTCTCCTTGTCCAAACCCTTGCTTAAACAGTCCACACACAGAATGTTGATGCTTGAAATGACATCTTCCTCATGAGATCATAAGTTAGATGCTTCACAATTCTTTCCATCTCCCTTTCCTCCATGGAAATCCCTCATTATATAGGATTTGGAGGCTTAACCACCATGGAGAGGATCTATACTCCTATGACCTGAATTGATCGTAGCCACGAAGAATACACAATGGATCTACAAGATGACAAGACATAGCCACAACCAATACAAAGTGGATCTATATGACAACATATGTGTCATTTTTCAAGAGAAACTCTATCGCAACCTGGGCAAAGTACACATCAGAGTGATCACTCAACCCATGGTCTTCTTACCGATCCCGGTGTAGTACAAATCTAACCATGTGAATAGATGTACTGATGTCGAAAATGGAAAAAACCACTTGATTACTGGCCAATGATGTAAATCGTTAACAAGCGTGAGGGAAATCACCATTGATGTCAATTATTCCCAAGGTACCCTAGTACATTCCAATGAATGTGAATGGATGAGCTGAAGTCGAACATCCGTGGAATCATCTGATCAGAGGTCAATGATGTAAGCCCAATGTCGAATGTGAGGAGGCCTACCATTGAGGCATGCAGGTCCCAAAGTACTAATTGGTTTCTAAGTCTAGTTCTTGGATAACGTGTTGAATTCGATAAGAATAGACTCATCGAAGGAGGGCCTTGATGTATCCCCCATCAATGACATGAAACAAACAAAGATATGTAATTGGTAGATCAAATGAACATGGACTGACACGGGTATTGAGACAAGATATTTGTGATGGTTGAATCTCTAGGCAGATACTTCCCTTGAACACTGAGGCACAACAGCAGAAACATGACATGGACCAAAATACGATGATGCAATGGATACTGTGAATTTCATCGAGTGACCCAAAGGAGTAAGAAAAAATCAGAGGATTGGTTCAGTGCAGAGGTTCAGCGGATTAAGATGTACGCAAAAACAAAGTTCCATGTTCAAGGGTGACTCTAAGAGTTACTGGTAATGTTCTCAAAAATTGTTTGGCTTGCTTCTTTCAATTTTCCCCCCCATCCAGATAGACGAGTACTTCTTTTTAATTTAACGAGCCCGAGGAGGGTAACACATGCTCAATATAACTCACCTTCGGTAAGTTCCTCTTCCTTTGTTTAACAAACTGGAAGAAGTAAGGGTTTGGTCCCATATGGGCCCTTCAATGCATGATTGTTTTAATGAGTCCATAGAAGGTAAACTCGGTAGTTTTTCATTTTTAGAGAGTCTGAAAATGACTTAAAGAAGACTCCAATGTTGTCCTTTTTCATAATGTTAGTCTTGCAAGGCCGAAAAAGAGATAAATTGTCACTCGAAAGATGCCCTTTCAAACCTTTTAACGAGTGGGAAAGGAAGCAATATCACTCGGAAATCTTTTCATGTTTAGAGAGTCTAAAAAGAGCTTAAAGGAGACTCCAGGGGGTTCCTCTTTCATGTATCCATACAGGTCCGAAAAAGAGATAAAAGTTTACCCAGATGCATTCTCATGTATTTACGAGCACGAGAAAGAACAAATACTAAGCTCGGTATGCCCCTATCTTGACAGCGAGTGGCTTAACTCCAAAATGATCATCAAAGGATGGAGACATGCCCTCCAAGCTTCAATTCATTCACCGAATTTGAGGTTGTCATTAGTTTCTCTAGTAGATGAGAAAAAGGAGAAGGGTGGATGAAAACAAGGTTCAAGAGAGGTGACTGTTTCATTTTTTAACGAGCTTGACACAGGAAAAGAACTATGCTTAGGGTTCTGGGTTTGATCCCGTGATTGTTGTTTCATTTTTTAACGAGATTTCTACAGAGAGGAAAACTATGCTCATGACCTCTGTTTCATTGTTTAACGAGCGTGCTACAGAGAGAAAAAACTATGCTCATATGCCTCTGTTTCATTTTTTAATGAGCTTGCCACAGAGAAGAGAAACTATGCTCATGATTTATCCTTGATCATGGCTTCCAAGAGAATAATGCTTGGGAAGGATACCATATCAAGGGACAAAAATCGATCATGGCTTCCAAGAGATCTTCACTGGATGGAAGATAATCACTCTGGAAGGAACAAATGTCGAGGGTCGCGATAGGGGTAAGGAGATTAGTCTCCAATAGCCCTACCGAAGAAATCACCATGTCAACTACTGGATCCAAATCATCGGAAGTTGAAGGCATGGGAGATGATAGAAAATCAACATCAGAAGGGGATATAAACTGTATATTTTCATGAATTTCTTCACGAGGGGGAAGAAAAGAGGATCGATGATGGTTATCATCCCAAGGTAGCTCGTCAATGCTCAACACTTCCATGATAGATTCATCCGAGAGAAAAATTGGGGAAATGTAATCGATTGCAGACGACAAAGAACTCAATCGTGATTGCATCAAGGAAATGTCAGGTGCCAATAGATGTTGGTCATTCGACGAGGGAGAAGCAGATTGGATAGAAACATATAATGTTTCGGTTGGACTAAGTGGCACAGTGTCACCTAGTGCATTGAATTCCAATGGACTAGGTACAATCCAAGGGTCAGATGATTCCAAAGATTGATAAGCCACGGTTGAAATCATGTCGAAAGTGGCAATATGATGTGTAGTCGGTGGAAGTGGTGTAGGGAAGGTACCCATGAGGCTAGAATATTTCAGTAAGCCAACACCAACACTTTCATACGTGATCTTGTGGTCTCCCAAGAAAGGAATATTGTTGGTAGCGGGAGCGTGAGCATCGGTCGTGCAGAAATCCAACTGATCAACAGTGACAATTTTGCCTTGATGAGGAAATTATACACATCGAAAGACCGATGAGGCAACGACAGTAATAGAATAAAACCAACTTATTCCAAGTAACAAGTTGTAATAGAGGGGATCATCGACCACCTTGACATCAATAATAATAGTTTTTCCACCCAATTGGATGGGCAAGGACTGTAAAATCCCATGGGATGAAAACCTCACCCATCGAAGGGACGTAACATCATTGGGGATTTGTTAAGTGCATGTGATTTTAAACCTTTCCAACATGTTAAAGACATGACACAAGTTGAGGCTCCCTCATCCAGAATAGTTTGGTGGATTTTTTGATTGTGAACAACAACATCAACTTGAAAAGCAAGTTGGTGGGAGAGTCATGACGCATAATTCTCCAGGTTAAACATGATATGGTTCGATGACTCAGGATCAACAACACCAATAGTAGCTAAGAGCGTTCTACGTTGACTGGGGTAGTGCTGTAGAACTTCTAACGCAGACATAACACACGGTGCTTGAGCCAAATTAAAGGTAGCTCTACGGATAGTGCTCTTAGGAGGGAGTAAGATAGAGTCAAATGTGGGTTTCTCAATCTGAGGTGGTCCAGACAGAGGATTAACTGATGGAAGACTAACGGAGGATGGTGATGGATCCGGTAAAGTACCAGTACCGTTAGTGTCTTTTCCTTTGTCAAGGTTACCTGGTTTGTCGTATGTCTTAGAGAGAGTGGTCAAATTAATCCCATTAAACATATAAATATGTGCACTCGACAAGGCCTCATCATGAGGATGGCTAGAATTGCCCCCAAGAGAGGGGGTTTGAGCAACCATGGATTGCTGCTGTGGAAAAGGCTGAGTAAGCATAGCGGGTTGTGACTTTCCTTGGAAAATTTTGGCCACTTCATTGCAAAGTGGACAATCTCGAGTGTAGTGATTGTCACCACAAATGATACACAGGAATTTCAGTTTCCGTTGTGTTTGTTTTTCGGTAGCAGGTGTTTGAGCTTGATTTTTTGGTTGTTCATTGTTATTTTTTGATTTATTCTTTGTCTTCTTCTTACCTCCGGATTGTTGTGAAGGGGTAGAATGAACTGCATTCACCTCAAAGATATGAGTTTGGGGGGAGATAGAGGCGAGTGTGAGCGATTGGGAAGTATATTGAATGTTTACGGAACCGATAATGCCATCCTCATGAGATGATGATGACGGCTTAGATGGATCGTTATTAGCTTGAGTAGCATTCGAAAGAAAATCATACAAAGTACCAGATTGTGAATAAACCAAATCTAAGTACTGAGCCCAAGCAATGGCTTGTTCCTCTTTGATCATGCCACCCATAGCAACATCGCGAGCGATCGGGGGTAAAAGTCATTTAGTAAACCATCCCGCCAATAATATGTTAGGAATGATTACCTTGATCATCCTTTGTCATCACCTCCACTCATGAATATGGTCAGAGATATGCACAGAGTTAGTTTGACAAAGGGAGGTCAAGAGTTCTGTACCCATCTTGTAGCGAATAGGTAGTTGAAAGTGTGTTTGGAAATACATGGCAAGGGAATTGAAATTATGAAAAGAAGCATGTGGTAGTTCAATATACCACTTTGTTGTCGAGCCTGTAAGTGTTCGCTGGAAAAGACACAAACGTACAGAATCATCCATGAGGGAGTTTGATGAACACCACAAATGGAAAGTCATCACATGGTTGTTTGGATCTTCGCCAGATTTTCTATCAAATTTCGGAATATCAGAAGGAAGTTTAGCTGGAATGACTGGCCAAACCGGTGAATGAAAAATATGATCATTCGTTAACCGAGACAAGTCTGGGAGATCCAGAGTCGCAAGGAAAGGTAATTGTTGATTAATCTGTGGATGATACTGGTGCAGCATAGGAACACCAGTAGGACCATAAACTGGGTTAGGTGGATAGTTGTAACCAGTAGGTCCTCCGACATACGATAGTTGTTGGCCAGGATAAGCAAGATTCGATGATGGATGAGAAACATTTGCATAACCCGGTGGGTTCTGAGCATTATAGGTCGGGTGATTTGCTTTCCCATAAGGAGGATAAACATTTTTCCCTTGAGGGTGGTGAGGAGTAGATCCCGAAGGTAGATACACATTAGACCCATGAGGAGGATAAGGTTGTTGTCCCGGAGAACTCCAGGTGGTGTTCGGGATACTGCCCGGATAAGGTTGTTCGTAAGATGTTCTATAAGGAAAAAGATTTGATACTCCTCCTAGTGGGTTATGAGATGAGTGTCCCCCAATGAGGGGTTGAATAAAAGTGCCTCCTGAAGATACTCCCTAGGATTGTGAAGGGTTTCCAGCAAATGAAGGTTTCCCCCCTGCCAAGGGTGGATTAATGACCAGGGTATGACTGGAAAATGGAGGGTGCCCTCTAGGAGGAGCATGAAAAGGGGGTTGTCCTCTGGGAGGGGTAGGCCCACCATAGAATGGTAGTCCTCTAGGAGGGAAAGGTTTGTTAGATGATGGTTTCCCTCTAGAAGACTGTGTTTGGCTGGCAGGGGTCTGCAGTCTCGGGTGAAAAGATGTCCCAGTAGGATCGTGTGGAACATGTGGATATGTAGAGGAAAAGTTTGTAAAAATAGGGGTAGGGATTGAAGTGCCTTGGAGATGAGTAAGGTGATGATTCCAACATTAGGATGGACTTGTGATGATGTAACAGTAGGGTTAATGACCTGATCGACTAGGTGATTCATGGTTTGACCGGATGGTCCTGTTTCACTAGGAGGGTCATGAGGATGAAAGGGTTGTCAAAAGGATTCAAAATGTTCATAGAGATCGTGTCTCGATGAAGTCCTCCATACAGAATGAGAAGGTGTGGGATTGGTATCTACTGCAGTGCTAGGATGAACAGGAGTCCTATACTCATCACCAAAGATTGGTTCTGTGGATCCCATATATGTTTCGGTAAAATTTCTCTTCGATAATCGTGGGACCTCTTTGTCTATGACGTTCCCATGGGACTCTAAATGAAGAAAAAGTGGTTCGAGAGGGGTTACTGACACATATGTAGTGTGAGGAATGGGATTTTCAACCGTAACCAAAGAGCCTTCTGATTTATCTAATGGAGGAGCAATAACACTTCCAGTGTCGGATTGATTTTCTACCTCTCCATGGTAGTTTTCTTCTGGAGGGTTAGGAGGTAAGGGTTGATATCCTTCCGGAGGCATCCCTTACATTCTACGTGATTGGCGAAGACCTTTATCATCTATAGGCTCAATTTTGGAGAATAACAGAAAACACTGAAAATCTAGGGCTAACTAACAAAAAGAAACATCATATGCTAATAAAATCTAGGAAGCAACCAAGCAAACAAAAGTTCTCTCGATGATCATACTAGTTGGTGATGAAATCCAACGTCACATGATCAAGTCAAGAAGGGGATAGGATATGGTGGAATAGTTACAATGGCAACCTGCTTAACGAACTTTCACCTTGGTGCAAGCTTCCACGTAGTAATTGTGGATTTACCCTCCAAGGAGCTCGAGTGAGTTTGACCAATGTCTATTCCAGGTACAGTGAGACTTCCCTTCACCGTCACCTTGTGTAAGTACCTAAAGATTATGGCTACTAAGGTCACCAACTTGTAGTCATCCCCTGGGTGGGTACATTCAACAGTCCAGTCTGAACGTAAGGGCAGGGTATCGAGCCCGAAATCAACTTGAAAGGCTTCCACTCAACATTGTGGGTATACCTTCAAGTGACCCCCATAATATGATCCGACTACTACAATCAAAAAAACCATGGAGGGATAATCTCCGTAGATTTCCCGAGTGCGACCTCGTGCGTAACCCCTGTGTGACAGGGGGATCCCAGAAAACTGATACGACAATTAGATTTGACTCTCCCTAGCTCAGGATGCTAATGTTTGTTTTGAAAACTTTGGAGAGTTGTACTCACAGCCTAATACAAAGTGCTAATCCTAGTCTAATGTTGGTGGAAGATCCTAAAAATAAAAAAATGTTCTAGATAATTTTTAATTAGCATTTGTTTTACAACTGTTCTTTACTCAAAGGGTGTATGAAAGTGAAACGGTTGGAATGATGACTCAATTCCCAAAAAATGCATAAAAGATGATAAGCAATCGTTTCTTTTCAATGAATGCCTATTTAAGGGAGAGAGAAAGAGTTGTTTTCACTATCAAACACTAATAAGGAATGTCCTCAATCGATTTGTTCTCAATCAAATCCAATGTAATGCTAAAAAATTTCAGAAATGCCTTCTAATATGAAAACCAATCACTAAGATGTATATTTTTTGTTTGTATGCGAATGATGATTAATTCAATGAAAAAATTCTCCTACCAACTACCCTTTGAGATCAAGGAGATTTGGACAAGCATAAGTATATTTGCATAAACAACACACCCTCTCGCTATGATTGAAACAAGAAGCAAAAAGGAAAACAAAAAAAAACAAAGAAAATAAAAAAATCTCAAACAAAAGAAAGATGCAAAGAAAAAATGACCTCAAAGAACCAAATGAGATGATTCACATATTTCTGATGGCCTTCACCAGAGTTCCCACTCAGTCAGATAAGAAAGAAGAAAGCAGTGGATTGATTCCAAGTTCTCAACAGCAAAAAAACTCAAAATAAGGAAGAAGGTCACAAAATCTGAACAACAAAGTGCTTATTTCTCAGAAAGCAGAGTGTCAAAGGTCAATAGGAAGAAGTATTGAAGCACAAAGAAGATGAGCAAGGGAAAAAACAGAGACTGGAATTCAGAAAAGACAATCCTGGAATTGTTTTTTGCAGAGGAAAAGGTGGTGCTATGGTGTAATGGGCACCATAGCATTATAACGCTATGTTCAAATCCAACAGGGAGCGCCAACGCTCTGCTAACATAGGCAGGGGGGCGCTGGTGTCTTAAAACCTAGAAAATTGTCAAAAAAAAATGAAAACTTAGACAAACATTGTCAATCATAATGAATATGATGGAATAAGGATTCAATCAACATATTTAGTTAGACATACAGGGTGAAAAAGGTCTAAAAATAAAAAAGGGTAAGACAAGGTCTGTGAGGAAAACCAAAACCAAAAGTTTTGATTCGATCCCCAATGGAGTCGCCAATTTCTGTTGTAGGAAAATCTCCCTGCGGACAGGTAGATTTCCTCTTGAGAGCTAGACGCTTAACTCTAAGACAGAAGGTGCTTAACATGGACACTGAATTCCTTTTAGATCTAATCAAGCTGATGAACAAAAGAGAAGGAGGAAAGCATGTACCTTATGAACATCGTTTGTCCCTGCAAGGTCTAGGATGTGCTTCGATCTTGATCTCCTTGGTAGATCCTGCAAAACAAACAAAAGTACAAACAACTTCCTACTCTACTGAGATTAGCTAAAACATAGATCCATCTACTGTAGACAAAATTATATGGAACAAGTACAATTTTGAAAGAAACAGGCCAAGCATTGATTATATTGATGAGAACAAAGTGTTACTTATAGCCATGGATGTAGTGCAATAGCTTCACCAAGCTCTCCTTGTCCAAACCCTTGCTTAAACAGTCCACACACAGAATGTTGATGCTCCAAATGACATCTTCCTCATGAGATCATAAGTTAGATCCTTCAAAATTCTTTCCATATCCCCTTCCTCCATGGAAATCCCTCATTATATAGGATTTGGAGGCTTAACCACCATGGAGAGGATCTCTCATCAGATCCACTAAGAAAGGGATCTCTAAGATATTTAGGGAGAAAATATCTCTTAAGGATTTTGGGGAGGAAATATCTCTCAAGGATTTTAAGAAGGAAATATTTCAACCATCCATGAGATCCTCCACCTTCCCTAAAAAATAGGAAACCAAATGTGAGGTGGATTCTCACACT
>ML789637.1:196998-208941 GCA_009831015.1 Picea engelmannii
TTTTCCATGAATATTAATAATAATTCATGTGTACTTGGTATTTTGGCCTTCATGTAATATATCCCTCCTCCACATTGACTAGGGATTGTGACATAGGCTATTCCATGGTGTTAAGGTGTATGAGACACTTATATGACACTTTACGACACTTAGGGCGAGGTACCTAGGTGTGCAAATTTCATGTGTAACACTATCTATAATAAGGAAGTTTTGCTGGGTTTTTTTCCCCATGAGGGTTTCCTAGGATAAATGATGTGTCTCTTGTGATTGTGTATTTCTCAGTGATCTTTTCTTATGCTATTGTTATCTATTGAAATATAAAGAACTATAATAATGGATTAAACATTAACATGCACAAGTTGTGTGGAGAACTAGTGGGGGGTAGGGGCCCCATTGGTGGGTTTATGTATGAGGGAAATGAATGGAATGGAATCTGCAGATGGAAAAACTGACTGTGGAGGAAATGGAGGAAAGGGGCGTAGTCAAAATAGAATTGTGATGAGGTAACCTAAGATTCCATTGGGAAAGCTAGCAAAAATGATGAGAAGGAATATGTGGTTGATTCTCAGAAAATGTCTAATACTATCGGGACTCCCATCCCTAGGGGTGAAATAAGCATGAGTGTCAAAGTTCTAAAGGGGACTATGAATGGGAAAAATCATGTGGGGGAGAGTGCTACCGGGTGACAGTACAAAAATGCAGCGGAGGTGATAGTACTACAGAGCCAAATGTAGGGACCCTAAAGGAAAATGTCAGAGGGTGTGACTGGGAGATGCAATTGATATTCAGAGGGAATGATTATATGCCAGTGTCGATCATATACCTAAAAGGGCAACGTTGAGTTGTGATGAATAAGTACCTTCACACATGAAAACCAAATACTTGAAGTGAAAAATATCTGAAGATAAAGAACATATAACAATTATTTGATAATTTTGAACATGAGCATGTGTACCTAACGTGATGTGAGAAAAATGCTCCCCCAAGGCCGAGTGCAGATGGTGACTAGAGGAATGTGACTTTGTAGGTGGTGGGACCCTGATCCCGTGGTGGAAGAAGGATAAACAAACAGAGACTCTAAGCTCCTGTAACTGAGTGTGGAAGTTTGGAAAAAGGGACTATAGCCAGAGAACCCATCCATGAAGGAAAAGGCCTCATGGCCTGCACAGTCATTGATAATTTGGTCAATGAAAGGAATTGGTATCTTGTCTTTGGTACAAGCATGATTGAGATCATGAAAGTCAGTCCAGACGTGAATAGTTCCATTTTTTTTGTTAACGGAGATGGGGTTGGAGACCCATGACATGTATGCGATGGGGTACATGAACCCTACAATGCGTAACTTGTCAATTTCGACTTTGATAGCCTTGGCTTTGGATGGGTGTAGTGGGTGTTTATTTTGATGTACTGGGGCGACATCTGGCCATGTGTCGATACGATGTTTGACTATAGAAGGATTGAGGTCAGGTATCTTCATATATGACTAGTAAAAAATATCCCGGTATTCCTGAAAGAGAGATTTGTAAGATGTGAGTTCCTCAGGAGAGCATGCGGCACCAATGGTGATTTCCTCTACGATTCTTGGTTTGATGGAAATGTCAATTTTGACAGTGGGGGAAATGTTGGCCATGTTGCCTTCTTAAAAAGCATCCAGGGTAGGGATAGGTTTGTTGAACCAGTCTATAAACCCTGATGGAATAAAATCCTTGTTTTCGATTGCACATATGGATACTTGGCTAGGTGGGTCAAAGGCTTCATGTGAGAGAAAAAGCGCTCTATGATGGAGTGCATTCCATGGCAAATCAAGAGTAGATATTTCCTCCAAGATATCTTCATCACAGTGGAAAATGAAAGAATATAGGGGATCCGAGGAAGTAACATTGGTGACTGCCACCGAGTGATTGTCTTCAGGTGGTGAATATGTAGAGGGGGTGTCGCAATTGTGGTTTGATGGCATGCTTGACATAAAATAAATGTCTAGACACTATGGGTTGTAAAATGTGGTCAGGGGTAATATTTCCTTAGGGAAATGAACTAGAGAATTGGGAGGATTTTGGGGAAAATACTTAGACAGTATATCCATAACCATGGAGAGGTGGGAAGTGACTCAAGTTTAGCGCAGGTGATGTGAACAGTATATGGAGAAGGGATAGGAGGAATCACTTGTAGTACAGAAAGTGAGTTGGTTGGAGGATTTTGAATAAGGTCCATTTGACGACACTTGTATTCAATGATCAAAGGACACTGGTACATGAAATGATCAATTGATTCACAAAGAGAGCAAGGCAACCTCATCCATTCATTGACTGAGGTCGAGACATAATGGATGTCGGTGATGTGGGTACTTGACGACGTGGGTGGAGCAGGGTCTTGCTGAAAGATTTGGCTTACTTTCATTAGCATCTGTCGAAACTAAGGTAGAGTGGGGCAATGATGAGTGTAGTGACCATACTCTGAATAGATGGCACACACGAATTTGGTTCGTATCCCTTTACTACCTGTAGTAGGGGAAGCTGTGGTAGTATTAGGTGGGCTTGGTGAAGCGAAGAGAGATGTGGTTGCTCGAGGGAGTTGGATCAGATTGTGTAACTCAGGAAGAGAAGGACATTTATTAGTGGGGTGTCCCTCTCTTTTGCATAGTTCACAAGGAGGTTGAACTCGGGGAGGAAGGGGAGCGGTGGGCTCTTTCTTTTTCCTTATGCCCCCAGCGGTAGCGGAGTTAGTACTGGAATATGCATCGAGATTCTCTCTTATAGGGGAGGGAGGGATGGTTTAGGAGCCATCATAGGTGGGTGTAGATACCATATTGGAATGGTGAGCACCATGTTGGGAAGGGTAAGCGTTGTGGCTACCTGAAAATCTTGTACTCTTAGTGGGGGATAGAAGAAGGGGATCTAAGTAATGGCTTGAGGGATTTTTCCCAAACTGGGATTTTCCCTTAGGGAAGGGTGAAATCGGGGATAAGTGGTTTCGTAGGGTTCTCAGGTAATTCCTGAGGTAGAATTTCTTCAACTAGTGGGACATTGAGAGGTGGAGAAGCCTCAGTGGGAGGAATGGTATCGTCGATTTCAGTTCCATTAGAAGATATGACACACACTTGTGCTAAGGGGTGAATGAGCAATGGTTCTCCATGGTATTCCCCCAACAAATATGGTTCTTTGAAAATTTTGGGGCCCATATCTATGGGTGGGTATGTGTCAGAACTAGTGCGGACAAGAGGTAGTATGTTATCGATGTTGGAGGAGTGGTTAGGCTCGTAATGTGAAACTTGGTAGATGGTGATGATTTTCCCATTGTGGGGGAACATCATCATTCAAAATATAGAAGAGGCAACTGCTTTCATAGCGTACATGTAGCTACATCCAAACAAGATGTTATAATCGAGCAGGGCATCGATAACCTCAATGTTGATAAGGATGGTCTTGCCCTCGAGTTTGACGGGGAAATTTTGAAAGATCCCTTCAGGGGAAGATGGTCCACCATCATAAGCTCTCAAAGTAATTGAGGATGGTACTAGCTCTGGGGTGCCAAGTTTCTGCTATACAATCTTGGACATGATGCATGTGGATGCACCTTCATCAATCATACACCGATGAACCGTGATGTTCCTAATCTTGACTGGTATCTAGAAAGCTACCAAAGCGGGGAGACGAGGTTCCCCACAATATATATCAAATGTGATGTGTCTAGTATCAGCTGGGTCGACTAACCCCAAGGCAGAAATAAAAGATTTCCATTGAGTTGGATAGGTTTGGAGGACCTCCAATACCGACATGGCTGCAGGAGACTATGCCAAGTCATTGACCAGACTGTAATTATGTGCCGCCCTAGCCTGAGGGTTGTTGACATTACATCATAACAGGATGCGAGGGACACAAATGGCGGGTTCAGTGTTAGGGCATGGAATCATCAAGCGTTGTCCAGTTGTAGCTGGAGCTACTTCCAAAGTGGTGGGAGTAGATTTAGGGGGTGCGTTGTATTGACAACTGTGTGTTTGCAGAATAATTTCTTCTTCTGTAGTGAGGAGGATATTGAGATCTGTTGGATTTCCAGGGTTTTGATACTGTCCCATTTGTGGTGGGGCAGGATGTACCTCATGTTGGGTATTCATCACACATTAGTGTGGAATAGGGTTTTTCATCACGATCGGTGGTAATATTTGTGTGTGTATTTAAGTAGTTTGACACCCCACATATGGTGCATGGATGATGTGTAATAATGGTAGTGGCATGTGAAATTGTGTGTGCCTTGTGACAATGGTGCATCCTCTACTAACACTCGACTCAATGCACTTTTGACCTATTATGGTAACCACATGTCACATTGAGAAACAATTTCTTTATGGCTTAGTGTCAATCTTCCAACATCTGGATGACATTATACCGACAGTCAAAGTAAATGTATATGCCTGGGTGTATTTTGGTGTTGGTAGTATGTCACATGTCACAACAACATCAATGTAACGTAGTTGGACACACTAAAGTGTTGGTTAAATAATTCATGGACGTCATAGAGACATTGAAATGTTGTAACCCCTCATAGGAATAAATCCTTTCGTAACATGGTAAATGTATTGCTAACACATCGAAAAAGAAATGCATTCCATAGTATTAAGTGATTATCACATCATTATGATATCAAAATTACCAATACAAATGTCAAAACTGGGTTGAAACAATTGCAAGTTTGATATTAAATGTTATAAGTCTATCATTAAGTTGTCAAAATTTGGATGTGTTATATATAATCCATGTATCCAATGTTAATTTCTTATGATTTTTTAATAAAAATGGATATATAAAAAACACTAAAACAATTATGAATCAAATGCTAATTATTCTACTTTGTTAATGAATGAAATGCTAATTATTCTACTTTGTTAATACCATCTATTAATGATTTAAATTCATATTACATATTCATGGGAAATGAGACATTTATATTGAAAGGATTATATGAATTATAAAAAACACTAAAACACTTAAAACATGAATCAAATGCTAATTATTTTACTTTTTTAATGAATCAAATGCTAATTATTCTACTTTGTTAATGACTCAAATGCTAATTATTCTACTTTGTTAATACCATCTATTAATGATTTAAATTCGTATTACATATTCATGGGAAATGAGATATTTATATTGAAAGGATTATTTAAATTCATAGTACATATTCATGGAAAATGAGATATTTATATACCAGGTTTAGAATTGATGTTATATCTAAACATTGAGACCCAATTCTTTGTACCTTGACCTCATTGGTGACATGAATTAAGAACGACAAGGTGAAGACTGCTCTGATACCACTGATACAGATTTTATGAGTAGAACGAAATGAATACATATTATTATTGAAAGATTCTCAACACAGAATACCAAAGATACAGTAAAACGAGTTTCTATTCAATAAGGAAATAAGATGAAACTGTAAAATGCAACGGAAAACATGCTTGTTGGAATGGTGGCGGATTATCTTTGAGAAGAGATGTGATGGTTGCGCTCATTCACAAGAAGATGAGTATAATGAGGCTCTGAAATCCTTTTTACAATAAACATGAATGCAAAAACCCTAGACATAAAAAAAACCTAACCTTAGGATATGAAGCACCAAAAGTCTTGTGGGCTTCGTTGGGGTAAGCTAGTACATCAACTTCCCTGGGTCATAACTTTTGCATACAGTCTTTGTTTTAGGTGCACGATAGTCTGTTGGAAAGGTCTATCCGAAGAATACACATGTTTTTATCAGACTCTGTTGCAGCTGATATGTTTTGGTCACTATTGCACAATCAATTGTTTAATGAATTGTTGAGTAGTAATCGTGTTCTTACTCCCTTTCATTTTCTCACTTTTTCACTCAATACAATCCCCTCGGATATCCTTGAATCCTAATTCACCCCCTTCTCATTGACAATTATTAAATGAATTTTATTGATTGGATTGCATGGGTCTAATGTGATTGTTGAGCCAAACTTTGTTTCATATTAATAGAATGTCATGTATAGTCTGTTTAAGAAGCTAGTTGTTAATAATTGTTGTATAAAGGATGAGATTCTTCAACAAAGGAAATCATGGCCAAAATAATAGGGGCAGAGGGAATTGGAACAAAGGGCCTAGAAGGACCATATTCTCAATACATTTCGATGCATATCCTCAAGAGCTAAACCATCTCTTCCAATCTGGATTTTTCAATTGGATAGGACAAGGGGTAGTCCAACCTAGACTAGAGAGGCCTCCCTTCTAGCCCCAACATGTCCCTAGTATCTCTGTACCCCCTCATGTTTCTTTACAACCTGAAGTTCCAAAGAACGATGGATGGTAGGAGATTGCTCACCCAATAGTCTCCCACCATCGTGGTTGGAAAAAATTGTCTTTACCTGCTCCTCCTCCACCTATTAACCAAATGTCCAGATTTCCCCTACACACTCACCTGTACAGTCCTCCCATACAATCAAAAGACTCAAAACCGAAGCCCACCACATGCATGACAAAGGAAAATTTGGTGTTTCCCCCTCCTCTCCCTCAAGTGATTCAGCCAAATCCGTATCATCCCATATGCACTTTAGACATGATTTTTCCCATGTCCTCAGTGAGGTCAAGCCTCAAGGTTCTACACGGCCTAAGGATAATTCAAGGAAGTCAAAAGAGGATAGAAGCAACAAAGGAAAAATTGTCTCTCAACGTGGAAAATACAGTTTTTTATTATGTTTTATTATTGTTTTATGGAGGACAATGGACCGCTGAAGGTTTTGGACAACAAACTATTTTTGGATATGTTGGATATTATATGTTTGGATATGATTTGAAATATCATTGACATTTAATTTTCAAATTATGGAAATGATTATGGGAGCCATAAGGAGGGATGTGTTTGATTTATTGTCTAGTTATGTTTATTTTTGTTAAGAAATTAAAGGGAGTCACAAGGGGTCCCACCTACTAGTTATTATTTATTAAAAGACCCTTATTATTATTAATTCTTCCCCTAAACTAAAAGTTAGTTTATTTTTAGTTAACTTAACTAAATCAAGTAGTTGAACTACAACTAATTTGGAATGCATAAAATCCAAATGAGGAGGAAGAACAAGGGGAAAATAGAAGGAGAAAGCATACTAAGTTTTTCTCTTAAATTTTTATTGAGATAGTTCATTTTTCATTTATTCTTCAATCCATCAAAGTCCTAATTCTCTTTTATGATAGAAGGGTCCTATTGTAGACAACAAGGTTCAAAGATGAATCATATCATTCATATGCTTGTTTTCATAGGTGTTGATCTATCTTTGATAGTCTGTGTAGACTTGTTTATTTCTGAATTAAATTTCATGACTGATAAAGGATATTGTGCAGAGTCAAGTGGGAAGCAGTCTGTGGCAAGCTGATCCATATTTTAAAGTTCATTTTTTACTTCTTGTTAGAGTCCTTTTGTATGTTTTTCATCGAGGATATCTAAGTTTGACCTTGGTCCATGCCCCCAACAAGGATTTTGTAAAGAGAACAATTCTATTGATTTCTTGGAATGAAATAAAGCGATTGTTATTCTATCTCATCTGTGTTCATATGTGACTTGGTATTTTTTCTTTTGATATCCACATTTTCTTTTGCAATATGATATATTTAGAAAATTGTATAAAAAATGTTATAGTTTGTCAACAATCTTTTATTCAAAAAATCATCCTAAGCCCTTGTAATTAATACTTGTGGATTGGGAACACTTTTGAGGCTATAAAAATAGGGTAACATTCCCAACTATCTTTCCTTAGCCAAGCAAGATCTGAAAATGATTGAGTAAGATAATTTCATATATTTTCCTCAACAACCATGATTTGAAACATTGAACTGTAGAAGATTGTGCTGGTAACATCACATAAACAAACAAAATATAAGTGCAACATATCCATCATAGTGCCACAAGTCTACAAGTGAAATAATTAATAGATCTAGGAAATCATTTGTGTGCATAGTATTCATCGTTGCGTTTTTAAGCGTCAACAAACCGACGACTCCACAACGAAATTTGTTTCCAATAGATTAAGAACTCAAAATGTCTAGTTTCGTAGACCAGGTGAAACATTAGATCAAGGAATTATATATCAGAATGATTATGCAACAGGGGAAGTGAGGCGGTTTAAGGAAAAAAATGTTTTGGGATTTTTCGAATAACTCATGGAAAGTGTTATGTATGAGGGGATTATTCATGTATGCATAACATTCAATTAATCATAGTCAAAGCGTTTTTTTCTTTAAGGAGACAAATTTCTAGTGTGCTCTTTTTGAATCTCAGGTGGAGGGAAGAAAAGGAAACCAAAAAATAGGGATGAAAAACCAATTATCTTATCTAACAACAATACTGGAAGTATATAGAAATTTCAGTGATGTCTTCAAGGAGGGACATCATGAAAGTTGTGTAAACTAATTTTTATTGATTAACAATACTTGCATAATAGCATCATTGTGGCAAAACTGATCCATAATTTATTTATGAAAAGAAAAGAAATCGATAAAAGAAATAAAACAACAGAAAGAAATAAAACAACAAAGAAAAATCAAAGCAGTGAAACAAAAACTATAATACAAAAGTAATTCCATACATTATTTTAACTTTCAAACTGGTTCCACATAGTGTTTCAAGTGGGAACCATTGGTGCTATAGGAAAATAATCGCTCTTCCAAGTCCTTTAGAAGATAATAATTTGCACCTAGGACAAAAGATATTTTAAAAGGACCCAACCATAACTTTTGAAACTTTGAATTCCTTCCTCTATCAACATGAGCTGAATCCAAAATCAAGACTTTCTCATTTACTTTAAATCTGACAGCTTTTGCGCTTTTATTAAAATATTTTTTTACGGTTTGTTGTCTTTTCTTTATGTTCTCCAAGGAAAATGTCCTTTGTTCCTCTAAGGCCAAGAATGCATTTATCATTTGAGATATATTAGAAGAATTTAATTCTTCAATCTTTAGCATCATCCTTAGAGAAGAAAGTTCTAGCTTGGTAGGCAAAATAGCTTCTTGACCATAAACAAGCTGAAAGGGAGTGTAACCTGTGCTCACCTTGGTAGTAGTGTGATCTACCCAAAGGGTGTAAGTGAGGAGTGTGTGCCATTGACGAGGCTTATATTAAATGAGCCTCTTGATAATTCTAACAATATTTGTGTTAGTAGACTCGACTTTCCCATTTCCTTGAGGGTAATAAGATGATGAGGTAAAATATTTAACTCCCAGTTTAGCTAGAAACTAAGTGAGCTTAGAAGAAATAAAAGAAGTATTGTTGTCTGTAATAATCTCTAAAGGAATGCCAAATCTGGAGAAAATATTAGTTTCAAGGAAAGAAATAACCTAGTCATCCTGTGAATGTTTAAGTGGAACAAATTCATTCCATTTCGTAAAGTAATATGTGGCTATCAAGATGAAAACTTTCCCTATTGAAGATGGATGATTAATAGGACCGATAAAGTCTAGACCCGCTTTTAAAAAAGGAAATTCAGGGAGGACAGGTTGCAAAGGCATGGCAGAAATATGTTCTTTCCCAGCGAATTTTTGGCACTTGTCACAAGATATTGAAAAATTATAAGAATCTCGAAATATTGAAGGCCATTAATACCCTTTTCTAATGATTTTAAAAGCAGTAGTTTTAGCATAAAAGTGTCCACCCAAATGAATATTAGAATCTGAAGATCCATGGGCTTCCTGTAACAATTTTTGTGCTTCCTAATTATTTACACAGAAAAGTAACATACCATCGGTAGATCTCCTAAACAAGAAGTCTCCTAAAATGGCATATCTGGAATATTCAAGACATAGCCTTCTCCTTTGATGAGTATATAAGATATTTGTACATCTCTAATTTTGCAATTAATACACCAAATTTTTGTACCAGGGATGTTCAACTATAGGAAGGATTTGACTATCAATGTAAAATAGTGTTTACAGAGGGTTATATTGTTCATTAATTTCTTCACTTGATTCATCATGTTGAGACAAGTGAAGGGATAAGTCACGTACCTTAATGGTTTTTGAATTCCTGATGGTTAAATCATGCTCCTGGATCTTGGCAAGCCAATGTGCAAGATTCCCTTAAAGATAAGTTTGTGAGAGAAAAAACTTGATAGTAGGTAAAGGGACCTTTACCAGTGTGTGATTTCCTAAGATAAAGTGGCAAAATTTATCCACAACTTTAACAAGAGAGAAAGCATGTTTTTCAATATAATAATATTTGAATTCATCATCTGATAATCTTTGATTCAGGTAATCTACTGTTTTTTCATTATTCTGGTCATCACATTGTACAAGGATAGAAAATACTACTTCCTCTATGGAATTAGTGTATATAATAAACTCTTTCTCAAAATCTAGCTTCGCCAAAAATGGTGCAGAAGTGATTGCCTTCTTAATACTTACAAAAGAATTATCAACGTCATCAATCCAAGAAAAGGAGTGATCTTTCTTGAGAATATTGTGAATTGGTTTAAACATTACAGAAAAATCAAGAACAAACCTACATAAAAATTTGATAATGCCCATAAAAGCTTGAACCTCCTTTTTAGAAGTGGGGGTAGGAAGGTTTAGAATAACATCAATCCTTTCAGGATCTATGCTTATACCTGATTCAAAGACAATATTCCCAAGGAGCTTTCCCTTGGTAACATCGAAAATAGAGTTAGAAGGGTTTAAAGAAATGTCGAATTTCTTGCATCGCATGAGAACCTTTCTAAGATGACCAAAATGATTCAATCGATTCTTTAAATATATAGTCAAGACATCAAGATAAATCTCAATAATCTTACCGATCAGATCATTAAAAGCTATCTGCATAGCTCTTTGGAAAGTGGCACCTGCATTAGATAAGACAAAAGGCATTCGCTCATAAGAAAATGTTCCCCAACGTGTAATGAAAGTGGTGTTGTATTTATCTGTCCTTTTTACCTTGATCTGATTATAACTAGAAAAAACGTCAAGTAAGGACATCATTTGTGACCCTACAACTTGTTGCAAAATCATTTCCATATTAGGGAGAGGAAAATGGTATTTCATGCTCTCTCTATTTAATGCACGGAAATCAATGCACATTCGGATCTGAGTCGTTGTTTTCTAAACGAGAACCAAATAGGAAACCCACTCGGAATATTTAACAAGGAAAATTATCCCATCCTTCAAGAGTTTTTCCAATTCCTTCCTAATAGTTGCTTCAAGTGCGGGGTTAATGGATCTTTGTTTCTCCTAACCAGTTTTATGCCTTCCTTGATAGGAATGGAATGTTGTATAAGAGCAAGATCAAAACCACGAAGATCCTCATAAGACCAAGCAAAAACATCTTGAAATTCATAAAGTAACTCAATGAATTTCAACTTTTCTTCATCAGTACATTGGGCACCTATCTTAACATTCTTTGGGGAATCGGGTGTCCCAATGTTCAAGGAAATGGTTTCACCCACTTTCCTTTTTTACTCCTCTTATTTATGTATTTCTTTGTTTCCTACATCACTCGATGAAAATGAACTTTCTAGAGGAGTCAAGCCCTTTAGAATTTTGTTTTTTTCCATGGATATAATCTCCTTGGGATTATATGGTTCGTTTTGTATGAAATCATAGATGATTTCATCACTAGGGAAGACTTTCCATGACTCTACATTGTCAGGGATATGGGGACGATATAAGTATTTAAAAGTACAATCAAGTTTTTGTGGCAGAAGTTTCCAAGTAGGAGAGGTTGTAAAAACAACTAACATGTCAGCCATTGAATCCAGATCCCTTTTAACATGAGTGATGTTAAATGCTAATAAGTTCGAGATAAGCGCCCAAACAAATTGGGTGTAATGTTTCATCAACTTGTTTCTAGGAAAATATATTTTGCGTACAAGGTTTACAACAAGTTCAGAGTCCCCAAAAACTGTAAGGTGACCACAACCTAAATTATAGGCATTTTCAATGCCTAGCAGTAATT
>ML789637.1:219632-233525 GCA_009831015.1 Picea engelmannii
ATTGGTATTTGAAGTTTGACAGGTTTATGACAAAATAGGGTTATAGTAGATGTCATTCTAATCACTGTGTTTATTTCAAAAGGCTAGAAAATGGAAGCTATATTATCTTGCTATTGTATGTAGATGACATGCTTGTTGTAGGGTCTAATATGCCAGATATAAATGTGCTCAAGAAGAAATTATCTAATTTATTTGCGATGAAGGATTTGGGTGATGCAAAGAAAATTCTTGGTATGAGAATAACAAGAGACAGGAAAAATCGCAAATTGACATTGTCTTAGGGTGAGTACATAGAGAAGGTGTTGGAGAGGTTCAGAATGTAGAATGAAAAACCAGTTAGTACACCTTTGGCCAACCATTTCAAATTAACTAAGGAAATGTGTCCCAAGACACAGGAGGAGATAGAATACGTGTCCAGGGTCCCTTATTCATCAGCAGTTGGCAGCTTGATGTATGCAATGGTTTGCACAAGACTAGATATTGCACATGTAGTGGGAGTTGTGAGCAGGTATAAGAACAATCCAGGTAAAGAACATTGGGAGGAAGTAAAGTGGATTCTCAAGTATTTGAGAGGTATTGCTACTCATGCATTATGTTTTGGAGGTTGAGACATTTTTCTATAGGGATATGTTGTTTCAGATATGGCAGGTGATAAAGACAGCAGGAGGAGCACCACAGGGTATGTTTTTACTAAAGGTGGAACAACAGTAACTTGGATTTCGAAACTACAAAAGTTTGGTTCAATTTCAACATCAGAAGTAGAGTATGTTTCTGCTACAGAGGCTAGTAAAGAGATGATTTGGTTACAAAAGTTTATGGAGGAATTGGGAAAGAAGCATGAGAACAATAGGTTGTATTGTGATAGTCAGAGTGCCATTCATATTTCAAATAACTCAACCTTCCATTCGAAGAATAAGCATATACAATTGATGTACCATTCCATACGATCCATCTTGGAAGATGGACATTTGAAGTTGGAAAAGATACACACTAGCCATAATCTTGCAGACATGTTAACAAAGGGAGTAACCAGGGAGAAACTGAGTTCCTGCTCAATTTTAGTTGGTATTCAAGAATGAAGATGAAGATGAGAAATTTTCCAGGTCCAAGAAGGTTTAGAGTCTAGAATATACAATATCCGTGGAGTTGTTGAGATCAGTCTCCAAGTGGGAGATTGTTGGTTGTGGAGCCTAATTATCTTCCTAATTCAGAGGTCCTTGCTTTCAGTCTTGTTTATACCCCATGAAGGTTTTACACCCCAGAATTATGTACACTCTTCCATGCGGGGGAGTGAAGAGGGGAATAACCCCCTCTGCGGGGTTTCAGGGGGCTATCCCCCCAGCTGGGGGGTCCGGGGGAGAAGTGCTCGAAGGAAAAATTGCCTTGTAAATGTATATTGTAATTTCATTGTAAATCTGGACCATTCATTATAAGGTCGCAAATCTAACGATAGAAATCATGTTAAGGTTTTTTTCCCTAGAAGGAAACCCTCTTTTATGAGGGAAATGTATTGTGGCTAATTATGTGAGTGAATATTGTATTCTGATATAAGAGACCGTGAGAGAACGAAGAGGAAGTTACAACGGGTTTGTTGTAGGTTGTATCCCTTCATTTGCTGGATAATAATAAAGGAAGGACCTAGCAATTTCTTTGGTGGATGTAGCCCACACTGGGTGAACCACATATATATGTGTCTCTATTGTATTGTGTATATTATGTGTTTTGTTTCCACATTTGTTTTATTTTATTGCTCCATGGTCCTGTTTTTCTAACATGCGGAGCATCAACAACTACCAGAGCCAAAAACCAAAATGCAAGAATGACTAGGGTGACAGGCTCGAGGGGTCTTTGAGTGACCTGCAGTAAATTCACATTGCTTCTCCCTTCCAACCTCATTCAATTTCAAGTACGATCCAACCAATTAACCATAGCACTAAGCATTTCATCGATCACATATCTATAACCATATCACATTTTCATAGTGATCCACCCTTGGTAATGTAAAAATCTTCAAAATAACATTGTTCTATAACATTACCCCATGTCCATTCAACATATAACATTCAACAAGGTGCATAACCATAGTAACAAGGGTTTAGTCCACCCCTCTTTTGTCACAATAATACATAACATTAGAGTTTGGGTATAGTTATTTAATTCAAAAGAGCTCCAATATCATCCCTTATCAAAACCATTTTAACAAATTAATACCATGTTTAATGCAATGTCAAACCAAAACTGATAATAATCCTTTCATCCAAAGGGAAGCCTTAACATAATCTTTGAGTGGTCATCAAAGCTATCCAGTGCCATGCATTAATAAAAAAACCATCTCATGTCACCATAAAATTTTAAACCGTGATTTGAAACATCGAATTGTAGAAGATTGTGTTGGTACCTAGGAGAATGCATGTTGGATGCATTGTCAGTGGCCAACTTCTGCGCCAATGGTGTTGTATTCAACTGGTGCAGTTACCTATTGGAGGAATTGCTCGTGGCTTGCGAGGAAGCCCAGGAGAAGGGAGGAACCTTCACATATGGATACATGTTAGTGGCATTCATGATGTTCAAGTGGACGCCACCCATTGGAAGACCATTGGCGTTAGCAGAAAAGGGGTGCATGGAAAATATGTTTGAGACATGGCACTCCAGGGAGGACTCGGAGAACACAACCTTCAACAACTTGACATTCTCCAAGTGGTACAATAGACTGATCGATACAATGCAGAGCTTGTGCATTCCATGTGAGCTCCTCAATTGCAACATGAGGAACATTGCTTTCAGCATGAACTGACATCATACATTTGTATGGTTGAGGCATGCCAACATGGAGGATTTCCATTCGAGGATGTTGTTGGTCTACCTATATGAGGAGGCATTCAACAAAGAGGTAATGTTGTGGCCGAGAGTTAAACACAACCCATGCAAGTCAGGGATGCACTATATCTTGCTTGCAGAACTGCTGAAGAATAAAGGAAAAGAAGCAGGTGTAGGACCAAGCTCAAGACCAGAGGCCCAGAAGAATAAATCTTAGGCACAGTCAGAATCTGAGGAAGACAATATGCATCCATTGGAGCACAAGAAAAGAACGTTTTCAGTCTTCCCGCAGCTTCTAGATAAATCCGCGTTGACAGGTAAGGATGTCAACGAGATCCTAAGTGTTGCGTTCATCACATAAATAGTGGTGAAGAAGCTCATAACCGGGGTCTCATCGAGTAAATTCTTAAAAACCAACCCATTTCATCTGCCATTCCTTGCACTCGCTCAACGGTCATAGCAACCCCCGTCATTCATATTCAAGATGACCCTGAGCCTAACAACCCTCCATTCACCATCATCACCGAACACCCTCCATCACCACCACAACCCCAAAAACCACCAGTCCACCCCAAACCAAATATCCAGAGCTGATGCAACTCGATCCCCTAGAGCAAGTAGAGTGAAAAATTCTAGAAACAACCTAGGATTTGCCTAAGCCGAGACCATAAGTTTTTATTCCAAACCCCGAAGTACTAGAGAAGAGCCTGTAGGTGACTGGTCCGAACCCAGACACCCAAGACCAACATATTATGCCTTCTATGTCGAAAAAGGACACCCAAACGGTGGAGGAGCCGCAAGATCAAAGCACCCAGCACATCCCCTCAACGACCAAGGTTGAGGGTGGCTAGGGAAGTGAAATGCAGGGAGCCGATGAAAGTAAAGGGGAGGAGATACCAGAGGTTCAGAAGGAACCCGAGTCAACTTCTGGTCATAGCACGCCATCTGTGTAGGAACAGGTGGAGATGGTTCTCCAGAACCCTCAACAATGCGTAGAGTTGTTGTAACTTTGCTTGGCCAGAATAGAGGTTCTAACACTCTTACCCTCAACATTAAGGATGAGGCTTGTGCCAGGACGATCAACATGGGAGGAGGCGATAGAGACTTTCTTGGAGCATTCAATGGCCAATGGACTTCCACTGTAGACTTTAGCACCCAGAGACGCAACCCCTTCATCCACTGACCTAGCATAGTGGCCAGCGACACTCTTGGTCGAAATGATCAGAGCATCCACTGACCAACTAGAGAAGAGGCTCCAGTAGGCCAAGAGGTCTGCCAAGTAAACAAGAGAGGAAGTGTTCCTTGTGAAAGCATGCAAGACACAAGAAGCACATGCAAAGATCCATGTAAAGCGCATGCTGGAAAGAGTGTAGGAACAAATTTTGGAAGCCTAGCCGAAAATTCCAAAGGTCACACCCCAACTGCCCGAAGCCAGGGATGCAGGAGAGCTGGAGCATCAGATTGAGATGCTCTAAGGAGCATGGACACAACTGGCCATTCAAACTAATAATTTGGAAGTGCAGTTGTGACAGACTCAACAAGAAGCGAAGAAATAGCCTCAGAAGATGTAGGAGCAGATGGAAAAGGTAGTTCTAGAAGGAAACAATGCCCAAGCAACACTACATAAGTGCACATCTGAGTGCATAAGGATTTTAAAGGAAGTCAACGATTGAATGAGAATAATCGCTAGATGCAACCAAACCTTGGAGGATGTGTGCACCAATATCCAGGTGTTGAATGAAGAAGTTGCAGCCATGATGGATCCACTAGAGAAACAATAGAAGTTCGGCCAGATCCAGCAAGTGGGCAATGAACTAAACTCCCTTTTTGAGCCGCAATCCGTAGCAAAGAAGGAGCTGCGCGACTTCCGGCCTGTAATTTAGATAGTGTACATGCAGATGCATCAAGTTGATGCAACAACACATTCTGAGTGGAACTCGTTGGTCACATCCAAGACAAAGGAATGTATTACATAGGCGACCCAACAGTTCGTAGCAGAGGCACCACTCCTTTCCATGAAGTGGTAGGATAAATTTGGAAGATTTCAATGAGTGAGGAAGCAGGCCTTGGAGTTGGTCTTGGATTTGGGCCCTTCGTTTGAAGAGAAAAAAGAAGAGAAATTGCAAGTAGAAGAGAAAAAGGAGGAGGAAAAGGAGGACAAGTGAAAACAACAATTGCTCTTGGAAGCTATGAAAGAGTCGAGTACTTGACTCGAGAGAGAGTCAAGGTTTGTGGTCGGAGCCTATTGGGCCCTTCATTTTTGGATAAATAAATGCGCAAGTTTTGGCCTAGTACGAGTTGTACAAGCTTCAGAAGAAGCTAGACAACAGAGAAAGAAAAATAAACAGAAATCAATTGCAAAAAGGACAACGCAACGGAAACAAAGAAAAAGCGGTTGCAACAGAACAAGAAAAAGTGCAAGACAAGATAGAAGACACAACTTAGCTTATATATAGGGATGAATATGATTGTAAAAGGGTTGGGTTGCATCGTGATTGAGTTAAGTTTGACCTTTTTCCCTTACTTTTAGGTTGATGTCATAGTTATTGTATGTAGCTAAGAGGCCAGAGTTTTGAGTCTGTAATGTAATCTGTACACCTTTTTGGGAATTAGAGCTCTACGACATGAGTCCAGAGCCAAGAGTCTGTAACAGAGTGCTAGTGTGTGTCATTTTGTTTGTAAATGAAGAAATATATGAATATAATATGAAGAAGGATCTAAATTTTCAAAATATGTTGTGTCTCTCTATGTTATACTTATGAATTACAATACTTCTTTATGGTTCATGAGTTCCACATGATGTCTCTGTGTTTAAATGCTTGTTCGCAACATAAGTAGTTCCAATTATTGCATGTATGAGTTCAGATATGTTATGAAGTTAGATTTCTTGAGCAATATCAGGATGAATATTGAAGGTTCTATGAATCCTCCTAAGTCTTTTCCTTTCCCTTCCCTATCTATTTGTCTTAGCAGTGCTTCGGGTGAGACTTCCTCTCTTTGGAGGAGATGAAAATTCCAGTGCTCTAGAATACTTGGTACCTTTTTTTTGTAACCTGAGAATGACCCTGGTATGATCAAACTTGCACCAACAGATTGGCCCATTGGGAAGAGGTGCACCAGGGGTTAGATCGATGGTATGCTTGACCTCACAGTGTAGAGGTACCCCGGTAGGTGAGGAGAATATATCTCATTATTCTTCCATGAACTTATCCACTTGCTTCTGTTGTGTGGAGAGGTCAGTCAAGGAGGACCTGGATGTGGCTACGATCTTTCACTCACTCTGAGAGTGAATCACAAAGAAGAAAAACTTCTCGGTCTGAGAGATGACCTTCCTGCATTGCTTGGAAGAGATCAAGGAAATAACATTAGGTGGGACTGCCTCAGGTATCCTGTACAATTTCTTGTTCAAAGTAATAATAACACTGTGAGGCCTAGACTCATATACAACACGATGTTTCCATAAATATGGTTGGCCCAAAAGAAAATTACAAACTTCGAGAGGAGAAACATCACACAAGACCTCATCTTTGAAAGGCTTGATGTCATACGACATGTGACACTGTTGGCTAATGTGGATATCGCTTCCTTGGCAGAGCCATCCAATGGTGTAGGGTTGCGAGTGAGGGGTTTTCGACAAGGATAGTAGATTGAAGACCTCTGTTGAGATGAGGTTCTTTTGGCTACCTCTATCAATGATGAAGTGAAATGGGGTACCCTTCACCCACATCTATGAATGAAAAAGGTGCACGCCTTCCTCTGGCTCATTTGGTTCACCGAGTTGGAGCTTGGTGGTAGAAACGGTAGCACTAGGTTCCATATCAATGATTTGTCTCCCCATTTATGGTTCTAACTCAGAGTCAGAACCCACATTTGATTTATAGTCTTTCACCTTAGCCACCAGCGACTATTTTGAGAAGAAATCAACAGTGTTATGCCAGGGGATCTTATGGAAGTCGCACCACTTCCCTGTATCTTTATTTGTCTTTTCAGTGTCCTTCTTTGCTTGCGGCTTGGAGTGGTTGTCCATATTTTCTCTGTACTTTTTTCTATGGGTTGGGGCTTCCCTTTACTTTCTTTTTCTGTGAGGGGTTCCCATTCCCAAATTGTCACGTCTTTTTTTTAAGCTTTTGCTCAATTTTGATGGAATATCGGTAGGTCGCGCCCAAGGACGAGATGCCCATAAAATCCATTTAGGCCTGGATGTTTCTATGTAGACCACCACAATACTTGAGCACCAGATGTTGCTCATAATCTTTGATACCTAGCTTGTTTTGTAAGGTATGGAAGATATTTGTGAACTCGGACACTACTTGGTCTCTTTCCTGCCACAGTGTGGTCCATTTTGTATACAGGTCATCATAACTTCTGACAGGGTAGTATTGTTCCTAAATAACATCCATGAAGGACTCCCAGGTGACCGTGACTGTAAATAATGAGGGTTCCTTTGTTTCCTTTTTCTCACGGAAATTTTCCCACCAATTTTTGACATGGGAAACGACTTTTAGGAGCCCAAAAGTAATCTTTTCTCTATTTGAAAAGTTATGGACAGAGAAATACCCTTCTAGTAGATTCAACCATTTTTCTACAACATATGCATCTATCTGAACTTCAAATATAGGAATATCAAATTTGATTTGTACCTTGAAGGGGGCGGCACCTCCACTTCAGGAAGATGCATCGCCTGTTGGTAGCTGCTAAAGGATTTGCACAAAACTATCCATCATCGCGTTCCTCTTTTGCGTGAGGGATTCCTCGAGCAACATTTTGAAAGGATATCATGTCACGTCGTCTTTCTTTTCTCCCTCCATAAGAGGTCGCTTGGGTGTGCGAGAGATTTTGTCCTCAAGATAAACAAGCTCGAGACCCAAATCTTTGTACCCTGACCTCATTGGCGATATGCATTAAGAATGACAAGGAGCAGACTGCTCTAATACCACTAATACAGATTTTATGAGAAAAACAAAATGAATACAGATTATTATTAAAATATGCTCAACAAAGAATAACAGATATAGAGTAAAACAGGTTTCTATTCAATAAGGAAATAAGCTGAAACTGTAAAATGCAGCGGAAAATAGGCTTGTTGGAATGGTGGCGGCTTATCTCTGAGAAGAGATGTGATGGTTCCGCTCATTCGCAAGAAGATGAGTACAATGAGGCTCTGAAATCCTTTTTACAATAAAAATGAATGAAAAAACCCTAGACATCAAAAACCTAACCCTAGGAGACGAAGCGCCAAAAGTCATGTGGGCCCCGTTGGGGTAAGCTAGTACATCAACTTCCCGGGGTCGTAACTTTTGCATACGATCTATGTTTTAGGCGCATGA
Organism: Picea engelmannii; assembly: GCA_009831015.1. Classification (NCBI taxonomy): domain Eukaryota; kingdom Viridiplantae; phylum Streptophyta; class Pinopsida; order Pinales; family Pinaceae; genus Picea; species Picea engelmannii. The sequence goes on from ML789637.1 coordinate 227,777, forward strand.
TAGCCCGTTGGAAAGGTCTATATGAAGAATGAACATATTTTTGTCAGACTCTAACTTCGTCTACATTTGAATTGGGGTGGGCCCTAAAAATGTTGTTTAGGGCCTCAAAACGGCCCCAGAAGTTGGGGACCAGAAAACTAGGAAAAAACTGTCAAACTGGAAAACTGCCAAAATGAACCAGTTGGAATAGGTGGGAGGCCATGGAAATCCATATCAATCAGTATTGGAGGGATGGATGTTGGGTATGAGGGGGTTTATAGGTATTGGGGTCTATAAAAAGGGGTATTTGGTAAAACAATGGGATATATAGTGAAAATAGGGGCTATTTTTGTTAGAAAAATGTATTGGGAGGGGGGGTTAAGAAAGATGATTTTGGGAGGTATTTTTCAATATCTAGTGAAATTAGAGGCATTTTTTAATACCCCATGAACGCAGGTGCTATGTTATAGGTTGATTGAGTGGAGACCATGTGATGATGCACCACTAAGTATGCATCCAAGCATGCAACAAAATATTTGGTGTGCATTTGTGATCCAATGCACGTTACTAACATTGTAGACAATGTGTTGTATCAAACACAAGGCACTCCAAAATCCATAATGAATTCTTCCTAATATTTTTGTGTGTATTTAAGTAGTTTGACACCCCACATATGGTGCATGGATGATGTGTAATAATGGTAGTGGCATGTGCAATTGTGTGTGCCTGGTGACAATGGTGCATCCTCTTCTAACACTTGACTCACTGCACTTTTGACCCATTACGGTGACCACATGTCACATTGAGAATCAATTGCTTTGTGGCTTATCATAAATCTTCCAACATCTAGATGACATTATACCGATAGTCAAAGTTAATGTATATGCTTGGGTGTATTTTGGTGTTGGTTGTATGGTACAACAACATCAATGTAACGTAGTTGGACACACTAGAGTGTTGGTTATATAATTCATGGATGTCATAGATACATCGAAATGTTGTAACCCCTCTTAGGAATAAATCCATTTGTAACATGGTAAATGTGTTGCTAACACGTCGAAAGAGAAATGCATTCCATATTATTAAGTGATTATCACATCATTATGCTATCAAAAATACCAATACAAATGTCAAAACTGGGAGTTGCAAGTTTGCTATTAAATGCTACAAGTCTATCATTAAGTTGTCAAAATTTGGATGTGTTATATATAATCCATATATCCAATGTTAATTTGTTATGATTTTTTAATAAAAATGCATATACAAAAAACACTTCAAACTTGAATAAAATGCTAATTATTCTACTTTGTTAATGAATCAAATGCTAATTATTCTGCTTTGTTAATACCATCTATTAATCATTTAAATTCATATTACATATTCATGGGAAATGAGATATTTATATTGAAAGGATCATTTAAATTCATAGTACATATTCATGGAAAATGAGATATTTATATACCAGGTTTAGAATTGATGTTATATCTCAAATTTGAAATCCATATCGATTGTTCATAACATAATATTGATATTGTTCAATAAATGTGTAATTTCAAATTTAATGCTCTATGTAGTATAAACCACGCTAGTTTATCTAATATAGGTGCACACCATTGCTTCTCTAATAATTATATACAAAAAACACACTAACATTGATGCATCCATAAAAATACAAAATCGCTTGGAGCAATGAGTGTGATGTGATTTAATGTGTACAACACACTATTTTCCATTTTCTTTTTAGTGTGTGTCCTCCACCACATGAGTAGTTCTTCTAAAAAAAAGAAACACATCGTGATACCAAGAGACTCACTCATTTGGGTATTTCCATGCATTCACTTGACAATGATGCACATGGGGGATTCACCTTGTTGACCAATATCTTATCATGTTCATTCATAAAGGGGGTTTTTAAATTGTGAAAAATAGAGTCAATATATTATAGGTATTGGATGGAGGGATGTTGGGTATGAGGGGGTTTATAGGTATTGGGGTCTATAAAAAGGGGTATTTGGTAAAAAAAAATGGGATATATAGTGAAAATAGGGGTTATTTTGATTAGAATGATGTATTGGGAGGGAGGTTAAGAAAGACAATTTTGGGAGGTATTTTTCAATATTTAGTGAAATTAGAGATATTATATAATACCACACGAACGCAGGCATTATGTTATAGGTTGATTGAGTGGAGACCCCATGACGATGCACCACTAAGTATGCATCCAAGCATGAAACAAAATATTTGATATGATTTTGTGATCCAGTGCATGTTACTAACATCGTAGACAATGTGTTCTATCAAACACAAGGCACTGCAAAATCCATAATGAATGCTTCCTAATATTTGTGTGTGTATTTAATTAGTTTGACACCCCGCATATGGTGCATGGATGATGTGTAATAATGGTAGTGGCATGTGCAATTGTCTATGCTTGGTGGCAATGGTGCATCCTCTTCTAACACTCGACTCAATGCACTTTTGACCCATTATGGTGACCACATGTCACATTGAGAATCAATTTCTTTGTGGCTTAGCATCAATCTCCAACATCTGGAGGACAATATACCGACAATCAAAGTAAATGTATATTCTTGGGTGTATTTTGGTGTTGGTAGTATGTCACATGTCACAACAACATCAATGTAGTGTTGCTGGACACACTAAAGTGTTGGTTAAATACTTCATGGATGTCATAGAGACATCGAAATGTTGTAACCCCTCGTAGGAATAAAGCCATTTGTAACATGGTAAATGTATTTCTAACACGTCGAAAAATAAATGCATTCCATAGTATTAAGTGATTATCACATCATTATGATATCAAAAATACCAATACAAACATCAAAACTGGGTTTAAACACTTGCAAGTTTTCTATTAAATGCTACAAGTCTATCATTAAGTTATCAAAATTTGGATGTGTTATATATAATCCATGTATCCAATGTTAACTTGTTATGATTTTTTAATAAAAATGAATATATAAAAAACACTAAAACACTTAAAACACAAATCAAATGCTAATTATTCTACTTTGTTAATACCATCTATTAATGATTTAAATTTATATTATATATTCAATGTTTATCACATCATTATGCTATCAAAAATACCAATATCAAGTGTTTCAAAACTGGGTTGAAACACTTGCAAGTTTGCTATTAAATTCTACAAGTCTATCATTAAGTTGTCAAAATTTGGATGTGTTATATATAATCCGTGTATCCAATGTTAATTTGTTATGATTTTTTAATAAAAATGAATATATAAAAAACACTAAAACACTTAAACCATGAATGAAATGCTAATTATTCTACTTTGTTAATACCATCTATTAATGATTTAAATTCATATTACATATTCATGGGAAATGAGATATTTATATTGAAAGGATTATTTAAATCCATAGTACATATTTATGGAAAGCGAGATATTTATATACCAGGTTTAGAATTGATGTTATATCTCAAATTTGAAATCCATATCGATGTCATATTTCAAATTTGAAATGGATAATGTTGTATACCAAGTTCAAAATAGATAATGTTATATCACACGTTCAAAATTGAAAATATATAAAACCACAACAAATTAAGTTTGGAGCCATAATTTAGGGGATGAATAAAATGAACAAGAATCTAATAAAAATTTCAATAATCAAAAGTAGGTAGCTTCACCTTCCAAAATTCTCTAACAAATAAAATTGTAAACTGAGATGTGTGAATGACACGAGTACTTGGGAGGAAGTTGTTAATATTATTATTACTTATTTCTTCTCCCGAACCTCTTATTTCAATATATTTATCTCTTCTCATGAACCTAGATGGCCCAGGTAAGGATTCATTTGTTTTTTTCCAAAAGGGCGTAATCATTTCCAGATGCGACGAGTCAAAAGTTGTTTCCCAAATCAAACCTAGAACCAAATCAAACCTACGAGTTGGAAGTTGTTTCCAACGAGTTGTTTCCCATCACATGGGTACACCCAACACATGGACACACATTGTCTCAACTCATTCTAGAGGAGAATGGCACACTCATCACATGAGCCCTCTCACAGATCGACTCAACTCAGTCCAGAGGAGAACGACCTGGAGAATGTCACATGATGTTGCAATCATCAACATTGATGGAAGAAAAAAATATTGTACCACCGATGTATCGACAAAGAAAGAAGATATCTCACTCATGTATTGACATCAAATAAATATCTTAGACCACCAATGTATTGATGAGGAAAGAAGATATTTCTTCAGTGTATCAATGAGGAGAGGAAATATCCCATCAGTGTATCGATGAAGGAAGAAAATGTTGGAGCATTGATGTATCAACAAGGGAAGTGAATCTTCCGCATGTGTATCGACGAAGGAACAAAATGTTGGAGTGTCGATGTATCGGTGAATAAAGCGAATCTTCCACCAGTGTATCGACAAAGGAAGAAAATGTTGCAGCATCGACATATTGATGAAGAAAATGAATCTTCCACGGGTGTATCGACAAAGGAAGAAAATGTTGAAGCATTATCGTATCAACAAGGAAAGTGAATCTTATGTCAGTGTATCAGTGAAGGAATAAAATGTTGGAGCATTAATGTATCAACAAGGAAAGCCACATATATGCTCTGTATCGGTGCCCAATGAAAATATTTGGGTCAAATTTCATTTGGTCTGGTGATAAAGCGAGTATGGAGTTGATACATTGAAGGAAATTTATAATTGTAAAGGAATACGATTTGATAGAAAAGGTGATTAAAAGTTGAGAGAAACAAAGGTAGGGGAAGGGGGGCCCTGATTCCTTCACTTAGAGAAAGGGAATTGAATGAAAAGTGAAGAAATTATGGGGAGGGGTTGTTGTTAGTACAATACTTTGATTTTGAATATGGAGGTTATTTTTCTCCTTTATTTGTAAGGATGTATTCTTGTCATCAAATATAGCATATTGAAAAAAATAGTCAATAAATCTAAAAGGAAACCTCATTATTAGCCAAATGAGGATATTAGAGTTTATAAATGGAAGATAAAGGCCATAGGAAATGTTTAAACCTAAAAAATCTACTTGGTGGTGCTAATACCAAAGGTTTTGTGAGATTAGTAAATCCAAGCACTAACAAGCCTCTTGCACTATGATTACCAAAGGTTGTTTTGTCTAGGTTATGAAAAATTCTTGAAGCACATTAATCAAGAGCTTCAGTCTAGATCCTAGGATATCAAAGTCAAAGGAAATAAACTAAATGCATACAAGGTATAAATTAGTATTAGACAATCGGGCAATGATTATATATAGAGAAGGAAGTCTAAATTGATGTTCAAAGATGTTATAGGGAACCTGCAATGTTATAGCTCATATCCTCTGTGTCATGGACTATATCTTTTGGTTAAATTTTCTCTTTATTGTGCAAACACCAAGCTCAAAAATAACTTCTCTACCATTTCCCTTACCTGTAAATTCTTATAGTCAAGTTATGTGATTGAACCTAAGTACATAGAACATGTTGGGAATAGTCATAAAAGCCTATTTTATGCCCTAAGAGGGTAGTGATTATTTCTATATCCTCAACATATTTGTGTATCTAAGTGAGGTATACTAGTTCCCTTGCAATTGAAACCTAAAAACTCCTTGAAATGGATTCATTGACACTGTTTGCACTCGATTTAAATTTACTAGAGGGGTATTTTCATCAATAATACCATATTTTTTACTATTTCTTTTAGAATTCAATGACTTCACAATATAAATATTCATGATAGTATTATTTCCTAAATTTGTTGGGGGCAT
>ML789638.1:0-21982 GCA_009831015.1 Picea engelmannii
AGGATTGTATCTTCCTCTTGGAGTTTTATCCCTCCCTTTACATTTGGAAGTTGTAGCTACCTTTGGAAGTCATTACTTCCCTTGAACTATAACTATAGATTATTTCTCATATATTGTGCATGGTGTATTGTGGTGTATTGGTGTAACTCTTATACTATTGTTCATTTCTCATTGGATATAGTTGAATGGTTTTAAGTATAAGTTGAAAAGGGTTTTAAATTGTACTTGATATTGATTCACCCCCCTCTCAGTATCAACAATATCTACCTTTTATGTCGTGCAAGAGGATCTAGAGGCAACTTATCAAAAACCTAGTCTTGAGAACTTTTGTGATGCTTTGATTAGAGAGAAAGACAAGTTAGTACGACTTGGAGTGATCAACACTGCAGGTGTCTCCAACAGAGCCTTAGTTATCCATCAGAAAGATAAACCCTAGAATCCCAAGACGCAACATCCTCGCCACAACAACAAGCAATATAAGGGTCCCAAACCCACTCAGACAACTTTTGCTCCTAATGGATACAAAGGAGCAAAATATAAAAATAAGAAGACTGGCAGACATTGCAACTTTTGTGATAACGATGGTCATGATGAGTCCAAATGTTTCAAGAAGATAACATCTTTAGAAGCAGCAATGAAGAAGCACAACATCAGTATTGATTCTACTTCTTCTTCTTCTTCTTCTCATGGACATGCACTTTCTGCGTCTGGTTTTTCCTTTAATACACCTTCTACTTTTGATAAGTGGCTTATTGATTCTGGAGCATCTTATCATATGGCTAAGGATAGAGACATATTTTCTACTCTAAATGAATGTAACACCAAGAAAATATTTGTTGGTGATGATAGATCTCTTATTGTTGAAGGATCTGGAACAATTCAAGTAGAAAATGGTCGTTCCACTGATGTATTATGTGTTCCAAGTCTTTCTTGTAACCTTCTATCAATATATCAAATCATTAATTCAGGTGAAGGTAAAACCATAGAGTTTTCACCTCACCAAGTTGTAATCAAGGATCTAAAAGATCCTAAGAATGTTCTTGCAACTAGAATTGTTGATGATATTACCAGGTTGTACAAGTTTGACAACTTTGGGTCATCATCTTTTTCATTAGTTTTTGTTTCTCATAGCGATAACTTGAGAAAACTTTGGCATTAGCGGTTTGGTCATTTAAACGATCGCTCATTGCAGAAACTATGTAATCAATAGATGGCGACTGGTCTTCCTCTTGTTTCATGTAGAGATGGTGTTTGTGTCAGTTGTGTTCTTGGAAAACATCATTGGGACAATTTTGAAAAACGTGCCTCTTGGCACGCCTCAGGTCCTTTGCATCTTGTTCACAGTGATTTGTGTGGTCCACTTTCTTCTCCTTCTTTTTTTGGGTGCAAGTATTTCTTAACTTTCATTGATGAATTTTCCAGACGTACTTGGGTTTACTTATTAAATCTGGACATCAAATTCAAAGGTTAATAACAGATAATGAAGGCAAATATCTGAACAATAATTTTACAAGTTACTGCACTACATAGGGAATGCAAATGCAACACACTGTTCCATATACACCACAACAAAAAGGTGTTGTTGAGAGAAATAACCACACATTAAAATAAATGGCTAATTATATGCTCCAATTTAAGGGATCAAGTCTAAAGTATTGGGTGAAAGCCATCAACTATGCAAATTACATAGTAAATAGCACTCCCATGAAGGCTCTTAAAAATATAACACTGGAAGAAGATTGGACTAAAATTAAACCACATGTAAGTCACTTCCGTGTATTTGACAGTATAGCATGGGCTCACATTCCTGATGAGAAAAGGAAATCATTGCAGCCTAAAAGTGAGAAGGGTATATTTTTTGGTTATTCTGAAGATGTCAAAGGTTATATACTTCTTCAAACACATTGTAATGAAATTATTATTAGAAGAGATGTTAAATTTGATGAAAATCTCTTGGTCCACGAGCCTAATTCGGCGTTTGTGCCTTCTTTGGCCTGCGAGCCTAATTCTACGGTTGTGCCTTCTTCGGCCTGCGAGCCATATTCAACATTTGTGCCTTCTTCTGTTTTGGTTTCTTCTTCAGATGATGACAATGAGGATGAAAATCCACCTCCACCGGATCACCTTCGTCCAGTTGAGTCCTTTGAACCTGAACCAACACCAGTTCCACTGCTTCCTATATGGGTCCGTTCAACATGAGAAGAAGCTGGTGATCTTGTCGATGATACTTCAGATCAAGGCCAGACACGTTCATAGTTCCAACAAGCCTCTTCTCTTTTGACTCAAGTTTTAGAAACTCGTGATCCAGAGACATTTGTAGAAGCTTCAAGTCATCCAGATTGGGATACAACAATGAATGAAGAGTATCGTTCTTTAATGGAAAATGATACTTGGGATCTTGTACCTCTTCCAAAAGGAAGAAAACTTGTCAAATGTAAATAGGTCTATAGAACTAAGTATGCATCATATGGAAGTGTTGAACGACACAAGGCTCGATTAGTTGCCAAAGGATTTTCCCAAGTTGAAGGAATTGACTATAATGAAACATTTACCCTTATAGCCAAAATGAATTCCATCTGCCTTTTTCTTTCCCTTGTTGCCTCACATAAATGGGAGGTCCATCATATGGATGTTAAATCTTCCTTCTTGCATGGAGATTTGTAAGAAGAAATATACATGGAACAACCTCTTGGTTGTGTCCAGAATGACTCTAGCCTTGTTTGGTGCCTTAAGAAATCTCTTTATGGTCTCAAGAAAGCTCCCCGAGCTTGGTATGCCAAAATGGACAACTTTCCTAATGCCACTAGATTCTCTAGATGCCATTTTGATCCTAATGTCTATACCAAGAAAGTAGGAAGCCATCTCATAATCCTTGTCCTTTATGTTGATGACCTTATCCTTACTAGTAGCGACTCAAAACTTTTAAGACATGTGAAAACCAACCTTAAGAAGAAATTTGAAATGACAGACTTAGGTTTTTTGCACTATTTCCTTGGCCTCCAAGTTTTGCAAACCAATGAAGGATTTTTTCTTTCCCAGTCTAAGTATGCTTGTGACCTTCTTCGTCACTTTCACATGGACGATTGTAAACCAACCGCTTCTCCTTTCTAGTCTGGATTCAAGCTTACTGCCACATGTACTTCTCCCAAAGTTGATGCCACCCTATATCGTCAGTTAGTTGGTAGCCTCTTATACTTGACTCATACCCGTCCTTATCTTTCCTTTGTTGTTGGTTTTGTTACCCGGTATATGCAAACACCCCATGAAATCCATTGGAAAGCAGCTAAAAGGATACTTCACTATGTCTGTAGTACAATTCAATTCAGGATACATTACAGTTCTGGAAGGACTCCTTTATTGGTTGATTTCACTGATTCAGATTGGGCCGATGACCCTGATGATCGAAAGTCTGCTGCAGGTTATGTTTTCAGCCTTGGTTCAGGACCTATCACTTGGGAATGTAAGAAACAACAGGCTATTACACTTTCTTCAGCAGAAGAAGAGTATCGAGCAATGGTAAATGCAAGTCAGGAAGCCTTGTGGCTTTGACAGATCCTTTCAGAGTTTGGATTCCAGCAGCAACATCCCACCAACCTTTGGTGTGACAATCAGAGTTCCATCAAGATCACCAAGGAACCAGTTCAACATCAGTGTAGCAAACACATCGAGATACACATGCACTTCAGCAGAAAGCTCATTCATGATCAAGTTATTAAGGTTCTCTTTTTCCCTACAGAAGATCAAGTTGCAGACATTTTCACAAAGTCTCTTACAAAAGCAAAGTTTTCCAAACTTTGATCTATGTTAGGAGTTCAGGAAGTTGTCGTTAAGGGGGGATAGGATCTAATGCCGCCTTCCTTCTCTTATTGTGTCACCATTGTAAATCCTTCAATCTTATCCCAAGTTGTTCTTAAGGGGGGATGTTAGGATATTTAGAAAAATTGGAGTTAGTTAACACCTACTTGGTCTAATGTGTCATTAGGTAAAAGTGTGTTTCTTTAGTATGCATTAGTATGCATTTGTAGTTAGGAAATCCAACGGTCACCATATGTTCCCGACATAGAGTGACCTGAAGGTTCATACTCTCCTCGATATTAATGACCATTGATCTATGGCTTAACACCCAATTGGTCCATGACCTCTATTTAAATAGCATGGAGGGTCATTTTTTGATGATCTATTGTGAGAAACTGTCTTGTAAAATCTCTTTGTAATCTTTTTCTCTTGCATTAATAAACTGCTCCAAGTGGTCACGTTGGTTGGGGCTGTGGATGTTTCCCCATAGGAGTTTTAGCATGTGAAAACATCAGTGTGTTGATATTTGATATGGTTATGTGAGTGGTTATTGAAGGTGTTCATCCTCTGTTGGAATCCCTGTGTTTTTGAACACCAACTCATCAACTATTTGTCTCAACCATGCACCCAACATGTACCGCAACCAAAATCCCTCATCAATTTCATCATCCAAATCTGTTTTGTAACTCTGTAATAGACCTGGTGTATAATATCACATACCTGCAAACCTTCTTTAACTTTAACAACAAGAGACTATCATTTTCATCAAACTTTACTTTAGTCTCACATGGATCATTTTGGATTAGTCAACAACCCTAACTTGAAAAAATCATAACTATATACCTGTAAAGAATAAATATACAAAAATAGTACACAATATTCTTCATTGTCTTTTGTGCAATTCCTCCATACTTCACTACTTGGAACCTCTCAGAAAAGGAGTTATAGCAAAAATGGCATACCTTGTTGAATTATGGCTTATTATAGAGAGCAAATTTGTAGAGCATGCCCCACATGGAATATTTGTTGTATGGATCTAAAAATTGTACACAAAATACTATAGAATGTACTCTAACCAATACATTTCTTCTTACTGAATTTTTATCTATTATGAAGAAGTTATGATGTTTTTACCCGAAACACCTGTTTTAGACTAGTTTCAGGACTAGCCACAAACCCTATTTTCCATGACGTGTAACTCCAAAAATACAACAACCCACAAGTTGAAATTTGTATCACAACTACTTTTATATGTTTCTGCAACGACCTCCCAATTTTACAGTCTGAATCATTCTAAAAAAACAGTTATTGCGAAAATGGTGAGATGACCTGTAAATAACATACCTTAGAAAGCATCATCAAAAGAATTTATCCTCCCTTGAATTTCGACCTTCTTTTCTTCACCTTCCCTCTGAAATTCGGATTAGATATCCTTTGGTTACCTCAGTCACCTGTAGATATTCAATATGCTCAAGTGTGATTAAAATGAGAGAGCCTTGCCTCTTATTTATACTTTCATGTAGCTTCCTCAAGGGGTTACCTTTTAACCATCTTAACCCACTTTCCTTATTTTAGGGTTAAACCACTTCTAACCACTTGTCAAATTAGTAATTTCTCCATTAAATTTATTATTTAAATAATTTATTTTGTATTCACTTTGATTTATAGTACACTCATCACTTCACTTTATTATTTACCTTCTAAAATCTCTTCAACCACTTTGACTACTTTGACCTTTTGGGGCTTCTAGATGACTCATGAGGGTTCTCCAACTTCACATGGCCATAAATCTCTAACTGTGAAGATTTATGTGACGTTCCACATACCACTAGACATGGAATGACATGTATTATCCACATGCCTCTATGCTCTCTCTCCAAGCATTTACCTTTGCATGTGATAAATCTCGTCCCCTTTGTCATCAATGGAAAATGTATCTTTCCATCTGGGGTTTCTCCCCCTAACAAAACTCTTCCTGAAACCAATCTCCCAACATGAATTGTCCTATTTATGATGCTTCCTCGTGTACATCTAAGACATATAAGATAAGCATTCAAAAAAAATCATTTTGGAGTATAAATTACTCCTAGTCTCTGGCAAAGATACTTAAAGGATTCCCGTGGAAGTGGTTTTGTAAAGATGTCTTCCACTTGCTCTTTTGTGCCCACATATTCAACTTTGATGCTCTTCTCTGCAACCTGTTCCTATAGAAAGTGATACTTGATTGGAATGTGCTTCGTCTTGGATTACATGACCGAGTTCTTTGAGATACTGGTGGCACTTGTATTATCACAATAGATTGGAATGGGCTCATCATACTCAATCTGTATATCTTCTAGAGTTTGTTTCATCCTTAGAACATGTGTACAACATGTTGTTGTTGCAATATACTCTGTCTCGACTATAGATAAGGGTACTGATGATTTTTTCTTGCTTAACCATGATACTAAACACTCACCCAAGTAGAACATTTCTCCATTGGTGCTTCATCGGTCATCAATGCAACTTGCCCAATCTACATCTATGTAGGCAATAAGTGATAGATCCTTTCCTTTTGGATACCATAATCCAAACTCTTTTGTTCCTTTGAGATATCTGAAAATCCTCTTCACTGCTAATACATGTGATTCCTTTGGTGTTGCTTGAAATCGTGCCACCTATCCAACTTCCTTTATTACATTTGGTCTGGATGTTGTCACATATAGTAAGCTACCAATCATTGACCTGTATTTCCTTTGGTCTGTATACTTTGAATCATCATCTTTTCTCAACTTGCAACTGGTTTTCATAGGAGTGGCAACTAGTTTGCAATCTTCCATTTCGAACCTCTTTAGCATTTCTCTGATATACTTAGTTTGAGAAATAAAAATTCCTTGGTTTCTTTGACATATCTGAAGACCCAAAAAGAAGGATAGTTCTCCAAGTAATGACATTTCAAATTCATTCTTCATATCCTTTGCAAATTTATGAGTACTTCCAAAACAATGTCATCAACATAAATTTCAATTAATAAAATACTACCTTGAGTTACCTTGATGTAGAGGTTTTTGTTTATGCTTCATTTCCATTGTTCATAAGGATTTTTTTCATTGTTGTTTTTGAGCATTACTCTGTTTTGAATGTGAATTGTTGTATGCACTGCATGTGTCCAAAACATATCTGTCAATTTTGGAATCCATTAGCATTGTTTGAGCCATTTCCTATGTAATTATTATCCATTATGATAATGTTCATTTGTCTCTAGACCACTCTCTGAACCAATATATGAATCCATTCTCTTGTCCACTTTCATATATCTATCCAAACTTGCTAAGTGTTCTTACGAATCCATCTCTGTCCATACAGTCCAAGACTCTACTTGCGCAATTGTCCATAATGCTGACCCATTTATCACTATACTATCGTAAAGTCTTGATTAATCTATCAAATTGTACTTATGCTAACTGACTGCTCTGAATATGTCTTCTCAAACTTTGCAAGTTTCTCTAAGGATGGTTCTTTGGTCTGTCACAGCTATTGCATAGACTCCCCCTGTCTAATATTGATATTACCTGGGAGTCTCTAAGACGGATGGCTCAGAACAATTCCTTCTCTGATGTGTATTCATGATCATCTTTATTGGTAGATTCATAATCATCTTCATTAGTAGATTCATTATCTCTATGAGATCTGACTTCTTTCTTTCTGTAAGTGGATTCATCTTTCACTACAATGCCTGAAAGTACAATCTCTTGAACTTGTTCCTTATTTACTTGTCTTTTCTTTCTCTTAGTTATTTTCAAAACCTTTATGTATCTGACATCTTTCTTTTTCTCTGTAGAATTTTATTCATCTCATTTTATTTCCAATCTTGTGATATCTGGTACCCGATCTTTGTTCACATGTTCTTCCTATTTTCTTATCTATACTTTCTTATATCTGATATCGGTGTTCTCTTTCATGGAAGTATCGATCATGATCCTACAATCACTGGCTATGTGTCCATAGTTATGACATTTTTAACACTCAATGTTACGTGCAACCACATAGGCACTTCTTTCTTGAACATTTATTTTATAATCCCTACAATTTACAACCTTATGTCCAAAATTAGTACAATAAAAACAATGAACATAAAAGAAATTTGCATACCTAGGAATGAATGATCTTCTTTTTGGTGTAGTCCTTCTAAATTTCTTCCTTGATTGATCATGATCATGATTGAAGCTTCTTTGTGGCTTGAACACATATCGTCTTCTTAAAGATGTATCTTCAATAGTTTTCTTAGATTCTGGTTGACCATGATTCCTTCGTTTGAGTACTTCTGCATAACTCTTTCTATTTTCTTCATTCTTCTTTTCTATAAACCTAGAGTGTTTCTCTTCATTCTTTGTAACTGATGTGGATGTTTCTGTCTCTTCAACATTCTTTTTGAGCTTGATGATTTTACTTCTCAATGTGACAACTTCTTCTTCAAGCTTCTCAACCTCTTCTTCTTTCTTTATTATCTGAGACTTCATGACTTCTTCTGTTCTCTTCGCTTCTTCACTCTGAATTTTTAATGTAATTATTTCTTCTTCAAGTACTTTCTCTTCTTGACCAAACTCTGACTCAAGATAATTTGGATCGTTAGTTATTTCCTTAAGATGATCTGTCAATATCTTCTCTCTAATTTTTGCTTCTTCCTTCTGTGTTGCTATGTTGTCTTCCAAACGCTGCTTTAGATATTCAAGATTTTCTTCAATCTTTCTGGCTTCTTCTAGTTGAGTTCTTAAGTTCTCGATGACCTGTTGGGCTTCTTAAAAAATGTGAACACTTTCCTTTTGTTTCATCAATTCTTTCTTGAGTGACTTGTTTTCTTCTCTTAGTTCATCTAAATCACTAATCAATTCTGCCTCATAATTGTCTTCTTTTTCAATTTATTTTTCTGTCTCATTTCCTTCATGGCATTTTGTTTCAAGATGTTCATGTTTTTCAAAATTAAAGAAAAAAACATACCTTTGTTGATTATGTATTCTTCATCAAGATTCTGAATCTGTTTGACATGGTGAACATATTTCTTCTTGATCTATACCTTCATCTTCTTTGGCATTTTCTGAATCTGTGATGGGTGAAGAATATATGTCATGTAACTTATCCAAAAGTTCTTTGGCTGATGAACATTTACCAACCTTTTCTCTTACCAGATTAGGTAATCCTTCCCAGATGAAATCCATTGCTATTTTTTTATTCTTCTTCAATTCCTTCTTGGCTACAGACTTTGCCCTTTTTTAACTATCATATCCCGTAATGAATGATAGCCAAATAAAATATCCTTGTGCCTATAAAAATACTTTCGTCCTTCCACTCCATAGCTCATACTTTAAACCATTCTAACCATTAAAAAATGGTACTCCATTATCATAATAATCCGTGATCTCCTTCCAATGGTTAAACTATTTCATGAAGGAACCTTCTCTAATACCAATTGTTTTATTACTGAGAGGGGGGGGTGAATAAATAATAGAGAAATTCAATCATTTTTAACCACAATATGAAAGTGTTATATCAATGTAGAATTATCATCCAATAGTTGCAGAGTAAATAAACAATGAACAAATGAGCAATCATACACATACATAGTACACCAGTGTTTTAACGTGGAAACCCAAAGAGGGAGAAAACCACATAATTATTTTTCTTATATGTATGTAATAATTACATTCATTGGAAGCACCAACTTCCTTTGTTTTCCAACTGCAACTAGAAGGAGGCTCCAACCCCCTAGTTTCTCAGGCTACAACCTGAGGGAAGCTCCAACTCCCCAATTCTCTAGCTACAACCAGAAGGAGGCTACAACCCCCTATGTTATTCGGCTACAACTGAAAGGTGGCTACAACCCCCTATCCTTGCCCCATCCAACCACCCTGATGTAGAAGTAGAATGATGGAACCATTTTCACACTATCACTATGAGATATACTGTTGTAAAACTGTACCAATCAACCTGCACCAAACAACTTGTACCAATAACCGGAACCATGCATCAACCTGTACCATAAACAAGTGCATCAACCATGCACCAGCCTGTACCTCAACCTGTACCATGAACAAGTGCATCAACCATGCACCAAACCTGTACAAATAACATGTCACAATAACCTGTCCAAACAACCTATCACAACAACCTGTCTTATCAATCTTATCAACTAAATCAGATCTACTCACCAAGATCAATCACCAAGATAACTCTCAAAGATGTACATCAACCAAACATAACACAACAACTCATAATCATCACCAATATCAATATGTGCTTCTAATAATATATCAATACAAGTATGCTACATCATTCATAAACCATGTGTCAACAATACTACTAAAAAGTGCCTCCAACCATGTACCAAGTATGTACCAATCATGTATCAACTACTCATCAACTATGAATCATCAATATGTACCAACATCATCAACTATACACCTCGTGTATGTGCCAACTCATCAACTACTTGTCTCAACCATGTACCCAACATGTACCTCAACCAAAATCCCTCATCAATTTCGTCATCCAAATCCGATTTGTAACTCTGTAATAGACATGGTCTATAAGATTACATACCTGCAAACCTACCTTAACTTTAACAACAAGACACTATCATTTTCATCAAACTTTACTTTAGTCTCACATGAATCATTTTGGATTAGTCAACAACCCTAACTTGAAATAATCATAACTATGTACCTGTAATGAATAAAGATCTAAAAATGGTAAACAATGTTCTTCAATGTATTTTATGCAATTCCTCCAGACTTCACTACTTGGAACCTCTCAGAAAAGGATTTATATCAAAAATGGCATACCTTGTTGAATTATGTCTTATTCTAGAGAGTGAACTTGTCGAGCGTGCCCCGCACAGAATATTTGTTGTATGGATCTAAAAAATATACAAAGAATACTACAGAATGTACTCTAACCAATACATTTGGTCTTACTAAATTTGTATATGTTATAAAGAATTTATGACATTTTTACTCGAAACACTTGTTTTAGACTAGTTTCAGGACTAGCCACAAACCCTATTTTCCACAGCGTGTAACTCCAAAAATACAACGACCCACAAGCTGAAATTTGTATCACAATTACTTGGATATGTTTCCTCAATGGCCTCCCAATTTCATGGTTTGAATCATTCTAGAAAAAACTTTATTGCGAAAATGGTGAGATGACTTGTAAATAACATATCTTAGAAAGCATCATCAAAATAATTTATCCTCCCTTGAATTTTGACCTTCTTTTCTTCACTTTCCCTCTGAAATTTGGCTTAGATATCCTTTGGTTACCTCAGTCACCTGTAGATATTCAATATGATCAAGTGTGATTAAAATGAGAGAGCCTTGCCTCTTATTTATACTTTCATGTAGCTTCCTCAAGGGGTTACGTTTTAACCATCTTAACCCACTTTCCTTATTTTAGGGTTAACCCACTTCCAACCACTTGTCAAATTAGTAATTTATCCATTAACTTTATTATTTAAATAATTTATTTTGTATTCACCTTCACTTATAGTACACTCATCACTTCACTTTATTATTTACCATCTAAAATCTCTTAAACCACTTTGACTACTTTGACCTTTTGGGGATTCTAGATGAGTCATGAGGGTTCTCCAACTTCACATGGCCATAACTCTCTAACCGTGAAGAGTTATGTGACGTTCCACATACCAATATAAATGGCATGACATGTAATATCCATATAGAATAGTCTTTTTTTCAAATATATCAAAACTCATACCATTATCGATCAAACACACTTGGGTCCATTACCCAAACCTGGGTTCTCCAACTTCTCATGGCCATAACTCCCTAACCATGAGGAATTATGTGAAATTCCACATACCACCAGAAATGGAATGACATGCACTATCCATATAGAATAGTATTACCTTCAAATATATTAAAACTCATACCATTATACATGAAACAACCTTGGGTCCATTACCCAAACCTTTGTGCTACCAGAATTCGCTACCAGACTTTCTCCAAGGGTTGACATCAATCACTAAGGGTTGAAATCAATCTACAATGGTTGAAATCAATGAAAAAAAACAATCCATACTAGATGTCCATCAACCTAAGCCAATTGTCTAACAATAGGTTGTAAAATATTAGTTGATAATGTAACAAAGAGGGAGTTCAAAACTAAAACTAAAATTAAACCCAAAGCCTCTCAAAATAGATGTAATATATATGATTCCATTGGATGTAGATTTGGTGGCTAGGAGGAATGATTGTTACCCTCCCCACCCAAGTTCAAATCCTTGGAGTGACTTGTTGTGCCCTTTAATGGGTCTATAAGATGTTCTTCTTGTTGAGCCCCCAATACTTTGAAAATGTTCGGCCACCGCATGTTCTCTTGTAGATTTTGGGGAGGTTTTCCATGGACATAGCGAGCACCGATATCTAGTGCCATGAACCACATATTAAAAAAAAAGACATAATATCTATGAAGTAGTTATGCAATTTGAGGAAGAAATTTATGTTTAAATGAATTAGGAGAATGGATGACTATGAGAGAGAGGAAGAAAGAAAAGACCAATTACAAGCATAGGAAAATATTTTTATATGTTGTTTAGAGGCAAGGTTGAAAAAATGATAACCCTAAGAAACTTGGATACTTTTCAGAGCTAACCAAATCATGGTTCCAAGTAAATTATATTATTACCTAATATTCAGAAAACATTCACATGAAATTAAAAAAAAAAAAAATTAAGTAAAAAGGGGTAGCGCCTGTTATATTACCATTGCCAAAGTACAAAATTCAAGACTATAGGTGATGCCAGATGTCCCGCCTGAGCAGGAAACCAAGACAGCGTGGCATCCATGTCCATGTGTCACACTAGATGCAGAGTTTAGCAAAAATTGGCAAAATTGACGTCCTGCCCGAAGGAAACCAGGACTCATGGTCTCAACATGAAAGTTGGTTATTCTATCTAACGCTAAGACTAACTGGTAGCTAGCTAGTAAAAGGCAGAAACTGTAATTACAAGACAAAGACCAGAAACAAGTTTGAAGCATGAGGGAACCTATGAGCCAAGCTGGTTGTCCTAGACCTCGGAGTGCCTCCACCTCGCCGGGAACGTGTAGGTGCGTGCATAGGTCGGACATTGCTTTTTTGCCGATTCTCTAGAGTGTGTCGCGAAGAACATATCCATTTGCTGGTCCATGCATTCCAAGCGAAAGATTTGGTCATCCAGATTGTGCCTAATTTCAAAGACCAGATCCATGTACCCCCAGTCAGCTACAGGTGGTTTCTCCGCTCTGGTGTCCTCATCCGCATCCTATGCTTGCTGTCGTCGATGCTCTCGGCCTGTTTCCTTCTCCTCATTGGTGGGCTCGGGGGGAGCCTCCTCTTCCACGTAGCAGGGGGAGTAAGGCTTCTCCATGGTGGCAGTAGAGGGATCGGACACCTTGCAATCAGACTGACATTTGTCGTGGGTGCCGAAGCTTGTGCTCGGGTTCCAGTTATCTGGTATTATGAACAGGGTGTGCCCAGGAGGACTTGGCGGACCACCTTCCGGTATGAACTCCTCCACATACGCCATTGGAGGCATACGTGGTCTGGTTTTTCATCGCCGAGCTACAATCACCATAGCTCGCTCAAAATTCTGCTTTCGCTTATGTCGAGACTCTGCCGCCTCAAATTTCTTCTTCCGTTTGCGTCGAGACTCCCACGAATGCCTTGCCGCTCCTCGGCGCGACCTCCCTCGAATTTGAGGCATGACAGGGTCACTGTAAAAAGTCTGAATGCTTATCCAATTGCTTCGACAAGGGGGTGGGGTTGCTGAGTGCAGTCGTCTCGCCAGAGAAGAAGGAAGGAGGTCGTCGTGACTCTGGTTCGACTGCGAGACCGAAGTTTCCCGGAGCAAATTGCGATATGAAGTCATTGCTCGAACCACGAAGGTTGTTATGAACACCGTCGCCATAGCCATAGCATTAAACCTCGCCATTAAACGCTACTGCATAGTGCTCTGGTGAGGGGTACCCTTCGCTTGCGCGAGGGGCCTCATCGTGAGGGTTCGCCTGCTCGAATACATGTGGGTTAATGGCGGAGGTAATGCAAGCCGATAGATGCATTAAAGCAGCGTCCCGACTCGCTCCCACATGGCACTAACGCGTCACTTGTCACCCCATTCGGGGAGTGGAGATCATTTCTGGCTAAGACTTGACA
The DNA here is from genome assembly GCA_009831015.1 of Picea engelmannii. Classification (NCBI taxonomy): domain Eukaryota; kingdom Viridiplantae; phylum Streptophyta; class Pinopsida; order Pinales; family Pinaceae; genus Picea; species Picea engelmannii. Next base: position 13,984 of record ML789638.1, read on the forward strand.
CCAGGTGAGGATTTCTGGGGTTGGTGAGCCAGGGCCCTCTCAAGTTATGTGTTCCTCCTCCTGTTCCACAGCTTCATTCGCTAGTCGATCAGCTACCCTATTCGCGTCTCTTTTCACATGAGAGGTAGTGATGGTGAGATGCGACCATAGGTGATGACTGAATTCTTCAAGTAGGATGTAAAGTCTCCAGCTTGGAGAGATTTTTTCAGGGTCGCAGCCATGGATGATTTTGGTAGCTAGTCTTGTGATGATCTACGAATCTCCTTCCAGGATTATCCTTTGATGACCCCTATAGATTGTCGTTCGGAGTCCTCGCAGGAGTCCTGTAAGCTCAGCTACATTATTGGTTGAATCGCCAATGAATCCTGCGTCCAGACCTAGGATTTCCCCACCTAAATTTCTGAGCACTGCCCCATATCCCGTCGGTCCTGGGTTGCCTTTGGAGGCTCCATCGAAATTTACTTTGACGAAGTGTTCTGGAGGGGGAGTCCAGGTGTTTGGGCTAGTGGGTTGACCCGTATGGTTTCTGGTGGGTATAGGGTTGATCAAGATAGGCTGCTAGCTTTGTAGGATGTTCTGCTCCTCCAGGCTGCACTGTCAATCCTTCTCTATCCAAGATTTGCTTCTGATTGTTTCTATTATTTGTGATATTATCTTGGCCCAGTTGCCTTCAGGGAGGGATGGTTGAGAGTGGAAAATGCGCTTGTTCCGCTCCTTCCAGATTTTCCAGAGGGTGAATCCTGGCAGCAGTTTCCATATGAGATTTAACATGGGGTTGTTGAAAGAGATGTTGTCCCAATTCTCAATTGTGCAATTGATGCTGCTTCTATTTCGGTTGGATTTGCACATGGTCTGCACTCCATAATCCTAGATTTGCTGACTGTAGTGGCATTCATTGAAGAGGTGTTCTTTACTTTCCTCCTGCAGTGAGCAGAGAACGCAGATGGAGGGTCCAATGAAACCTCTCTTCCTTAGATTGTCCCAGGTTAGAGCTTTGTTGCGCACTACTAGCCACAGAAAGGTGGAGACCTTAGGCCATAGGGCGGAGTTCCAGACTTTATTCTAGATGGGCTCATTCCTGGGATTTGGTTGGTCTGCTTGCAGTGAGTAAGCTTCCTTGATAGTGAAGGTGCCAGCTGTGGTGTACCCCCACCTCAGGATGTTTGGGCCCTCTCGATACAGTATTTTCCTGCTGGCGACTTGAGCTTGCCAGCTCTGCAGCTCAACGGTCTCGGGAATCCCAAGCGCTTGATGAGAGGTTTTCCATTGGCGCCACCTCTGATGCAAAGTTTGAGGCATCCATAGTTCCTTGAATTTGGGAAGGGCGTTTTGGTGAAGGGATCTCTTGAGGGACGATAACTCTTCCATAGTGTCCAATGGTTTGAGTTGCTGCCAAGAATCTTCCCAGAATAAAGCACTTCCTCCATCTCTTAGCTCCCAAAAGGCATGGCGTTGTATTAGAGTGCGATTTTGCCATGCTGTGTTCCAGATGTTGGAGCCTTGTATGTGGTTGTTGAGTCGGATTAGGTTATCTGCCGGAGTGTGAGGTGCATATTTCCTTTTCCACAGTTGTTCCCAGGCTGTTGCAGGGTTCTTTAACCATCTCCACCAGATTTTAGCTCCCATTGCTTGGTTCAATTTCCCCGGGTCTCTGAGACCCAGTCCACCTTGACTTTTTGGCATGCAGAGCTTATCCCAATTGACTAGCGCCCATTTCTTGTTAGATTGATGGCCGCTCCAGAGAAAGTTTCGTTGCAAGGTTCTGATAGCTCTTATGAATTTTTTGGGAGCCGCCAGAGCAGTGAAAAGATAGGTAGGAAGAGCTTGTAGAACTGATTTGAGGAGAACCAATCGGGAGGCAAGATTGAGAGGTCTGAAGGTCCAGTTGCGCAGCCTGTTTGAGATGGACAGGAGAAGGCTGTCCCAGGAGATGGCGGAGGCCGCAGCTCCTGTGAGAGGAACACCGAGGTAATTGGACGGAAGGGAGCTCCTGGGTATTCCCAGAAGTCTGGAGATATGACGCTGGACAGGGGGCGGGGTGTTGAAAAAGTAGAGTTTGGACTTGTCCAAATTGAGCGACATGCCGGAGGCTTCAGTGAAGTCTGAGAGGATAGAGTTGAGATTTGCAGCCTCTTGGACTGTGGGAGAATTCAGGAGGAGAGTGTCATCTACAAATTGACTATGAGAGGGTGCATTTTGAATGTTGTGCAAAGGTAGGCCTTTGAGGGAACCATCAATAACAGAATATTTAATGTAATTCCCCAAGCCTTCCGCTAAGAGTATGAACAGAAAAGGGGAGAGGGGGTCCCCCTGCCGGATACCTCTAGATGGCGAGAAAGGTTTTGATGGGACACCGTTCACAAGGATGGAAAAGAAGGTGGAGGAGGTGAGATTCAGGATCCAACTAACCCAGTCCTGATCAAAGCCAAAGGAGTCTAGGACAGCTTTGATGTAATGCCAACTGACCCGATCAAAGGCTTTCGAAAGATCCAGTTTGATAAGAATACCTGGATTTTTTTAGGTTTTGAGGGAGTGTACGACTTCATTTGCCAGAATGATGCTATCCATGATCTGTCTCCCTTCTACATACCCTGACTGCTCTTTGGATATGAGGAAAGGCAGGATGGCCTTGAGCCTGGTTGCAATGACCTTCGTTATAACTTTGTAGATGATGTTGCATAAGGCTATGGGTCTGAACTGTTTTGGATTGGTGACCCTTTCTTCCTTGGGGATGAGGGTGAGGAAAGTGGCGTTGAGAGCTGGAAGTACCAGGCCTGAAGCTCTTGATTCTTCAACTACTTCCCAAACTTCCTGGTGGATCAGATCCCAGCAATGGTGAAAGAAATCCACGGTAAACCCATCCGGACCTGGGGCTTTCCCTGCTAGCATGGATTTTACAGCTTGATCGACCTCCTCTTGGGTGATAGGCCGAGTTAAGGCTGCATTCTGCTCAGGTGTAACTAAAGCTGGTATGTGTCTGGTTACCCTCCCGATTGCTTCTGTTCTATCCCTCTGAGGTTCCGTAAGGAGGTCTTGGTAGCATTTGAGCAGCTCCTCCTCTATTTTGTGGTGCTCCCTGACTAAGTTACCCTGGCTGTCCTCGAGGTGAGTGATCCTGTTGATGTGCCTTATGTGCATCATAGCTCTGTGGAAAAATTTTGTGTTCTTTTCCCCTTCCTTGAGCCATTGGACCCTGGATTTTTGCCTACAGAGGATTTCCTCCTGCTTCCTTCGCTCCTCCAGATGAGCCTGAAGTTGTTCTTCTTCCTTCATTAGTTCAACAGTTCTTTCTCCCGAGATGAAATTTTTTTGAATCTCCTCTAGTCTTCCTTCTGTCTCCTTTATGCTTTGCAATATATTGCCAAATCTATTTTTGTTCCATTGTTTAAGCTGTTTCTTGAAGTTTTTTAGTCACTGCTGAAATCTGTACATGCAAGAGTCGTATTCTATTGTCGCTTGCTCCCACCAGGACTTGGCTAGTCTCTTAAAGTCTGGGTGAGCTAGCCAAAATTTCTCGAAGCGGAAAGGTTGTAGCTGGGAGGTTTTCCCAGGTCCATTTGCAGATCCAAAGGCCAATGATCAGAGCCTGTTCTTAGTAGGATAAGGCTTTCCATATGAGAGCCCGAGTCCATGATTTCCTCTGCTGCCAAGAAGCGATCTAGTCGGCAGGCGATGTGTTGAGTGCCCGATCTGCGATTGGACCAAGTGAAGGTGCCATTGCTATTCTCAATATCTACTAATTTTAACTGATAAATGATAGCGTTAAACTTACCGTTGTCTTGCTCGAGTCTTTTGATGCCTCCAGTTTTCTCCTCCAGAGTCAGGATCATGTTAAAATCGCCTCCTAAGATCCAGTTCAGGGTGGCCACCAAGGTCTTGATCAGCTCAAGCCGTTGCAGGAACTTGTCTTTTTCCTGGGCACTGTGTGGCCCATAGACATTTGTGATGGCTCCTTCCTGGTTCGTACCTATAACTGCAAAGTGAGCGGTTATGGTGCCGATTGTTGTGAAGGGTTTGCTCAGAGTCACATTGCTTGGATTCCATAAGATAGTTAGGCCACCTGAGGCTCCTATGGAATCAATTGTTATAGTATTGCAGTATCGCCATATACGCTGAGAGATTGTTTCATCCTCTGCCCCTTTGCATTTGGTCTCCTGGAGCAGCAGTATATCAGGTTTCTCGGCCATTATGCAATCTCGGAGGATCCTCTGTTTGGATCTTCCATTCAGACCTCTGATGTTCCATGTGATGATCTTCATCATTAAGAAGGGGGTGCTGAGTGGAGGTATCCCTCCGAAAGTTTATGTATCTGACCTGAGTTTATCATGAGGTTGTCGGCTTCCTTGATTAGCTGATGTGCCGATTTCCTTCCTCTCCTTTTGTTTTCATGAAGGATTCGTTTTGTGCCAGAGTTCGAGTCCATTGCTATACCCAGGCGTGCGGTGGAACCTGCAGAGGAATTGAGAAAGACCTTGTGCACTTTGCGAAGTTGTTCTTCAGGGAGGGTCTGCAGGTCCTTCTGGTTCAGAGCCTCCTCCAACTTTTCTAAGTCTATCCCTACCAGATCCCGATCATCTAGCAGCATTGGGGTATCTCCATCACCTTCTCCTTTTTCTTCCATTGGGGTTTCTTCAGTGCGCTTATCAGGGTCCGGATTCAGATCTTTTGCTTGTTGTTGCGGTGGATTTTTGTGCGGGTTCTGGACCTCCTCTTCCTCTGGTAGCTGCTCCAGGATTTCATAAGAGTTCTTCGTGACAATGTTTTTCCCCGGAGTTGTGGTCTGCTTCTTGGAAGGGTTTCTCCTTTTTGATGTTACCGTGGTAAATCCATCCTTTTGCAGGGTTTCGGTTGGTTTTGCAGCTTGCTTGATGAGGGGGCATTCTCGGTACAGATGGCCATGTTCGTGACATCTTCTGCACCTGAATGGGATATGCTCGTAGTCCAGGGTTTGTTTCCAGCCCTCATCCTGATACTCGAGGGTTACCGCTCCCGGGAGTGCTTTGGATATGTTCATGTACACGCAGATCCTGGCATAGGAGGTGTACTTTCGTTGCCTTGTAGCTTCAGAGGCTTTCACATATTGTCCAAGGGTATTTCCTATGCCCATTAAAATCTCCTCCAACCAGAATTCCTGCGGCAGGGAGTACAGGCGTATCCATACAGGGGCCATGGTGAAGTACTCTTTGTCCAGGCTAAATCTCTCAGTCCAAAAGCGGAGGAACAGTCCCGCCGAGTTGAAGAAGTATGGCCCATTTTCAAAGATTTTGTCTTTGTCCTCCAGATTATATAGAATAATTGTGAAGAAACCCTTGGAGTTGAGTTGCAGCTCATAATCTCCCTTGGGATGCCACCAGTATTTGATCCATTTGTGGAGGTCTCTTTCTGTCGGCCAAAGCCCCAGAAATTTGCCTATAAGGGCGTGCTCTCTCATGAATTGCATATTCTCTCCGACCCGGGTTGAGCTAATGAGGTACCTGGGCGGCTTCTCCATTTGCGGAATACACTTGCCTGGTTCCCAGCTCCGTGGTGGCTTTGATTGAGAGGTTCCGGCTTCAGTTTCCATCTCCGCTCTGAGGCTCTGTTCCCTGGCGAGCAGTTATTCTCGCACCTGCAGTGGCGGCTTGAAGGTGGGTCGCGCCGTTCTGGCTTCCATCTTATCATTGGCCGCTACATTGCGGTATGAGGGGGGTTTCCCCCCCTCCGCGACGTCCATACCCTTGTGACAGTGGAGGTCGGATGATCGTCTGAGGCTTTGGCTGAGTATCATTGAGGAGGTCTGCGCTTGCGATCCGTCAGTCTACCCTATGAGGAGGCTAGGGTTTTTGCAGTCCCGCCGTATCTCCCACACGAAATTAAAAATTAGTTTAAAGATAAAATTGATTTTTTAAGATTGCTAATATGATGATTTCCATCACTCGAGAAAATAAACTTAGACTCTACCTCAGAATGCTATAGCATGAGAAGCCTTTGAAGGAAGGATTTGAAAGATATGCAGAGACTCCCCATCCCCAATATCCCCTCCGCCAAGAGAATCTTTTGCAAATGCATCCATCGTTAAATCCCAAAATTTTGAAAGTGCAACATCAGATTCTAAAAGTGACTATATCTTATTTTAAAAGTGCAAAATCATATTCCAAAAGTGTCAATATTATATTCCAAAAGTGCAAAATGAGATTGCAAAAATGAAAATATCAAAATGCTAGAGACTATGGATTTTCAAAAGCTCCTCTAGTGGGGGGTATTGGGGATGGATTTGTACAAAATAGTTGTTACATATCTTGCAAATATTTATATCAAATTCTTTCTTGATAAGAGACATCATCTTGTTAAAGAACTTATAGGTAAAATTCATCCTTGGTGAACCTCCAATGAATAATTTGTTTAGTTGCGGGTCATTAAGGATAAATTCTTTGTCTGGTCTATAAAGATTAATATCTCCATTGCACACTCACACTTTATAATCAGTTTTGAGATATTTCTTTATGCTTAAGGAGAAAGAGTCAACCAATTTTGTACAAAATGCTTATAAATATATTGGAAATATATATTAATAAAAAAAAATAGTGTTATAGTGGAAACTGAGATAAATGACCCACACTTTCTTTGTCATTGTAGTTATACCTCTTCATTGTGAAACACATTTATTGATATTATCTATCTTCAAAATTTATTTTGTAAGCTTGTAATTATTGATATGACTAACTATGTTTCTAAGTGGTTAGACAATGATGTCCATGTATTATTATTTTTTCATGTTCAAATGCATAAACTTGAACTTGGATTTTTTAGCAAAAGACCAAGAGAAATGTAACAAAGTAACCATCCATTAGCATTTATAGAGTTTAGTACATTCTAGTAGTTAGTGCATTTTACTAATATTTTATGTGTGAGAATGTTTTATATAATTAATAAGATTTTCTGATTTTTTTTTATATTCTGTCGTATTTGATAAATTCAATATTACTTTCAATATTGTTTTTGGTGTTTACATATAAACAAAACTTATTTAATGAAAAAAAATTAAGGATTGATTGGCATGTGCAACTATTGAAATCCAATATATACAAATGTTATGTATTTGTTAGTTTTTATTGTGTTGAAATATTTTTGTGTCAAAATTAAATGGAGTTTATGAAAAACACAATAATGAAAAATTTAATCATGGAATTGTGTTCAATATTAAATAGTTTGGGTCGATGTTTTCAAACATCATATTTAATAGTATTTTTTATTGTAGAAGCACAATTTGTGGACAACCCCAAGAAAAGTAATTAATCTATGGGATGATGAAATATCTATATAATCACAAAGATTTATAATTATGAAAACATGAATGATGATTACTTGTAGATGATGAGTCACTTGTTTTAAAAACTTTGAATGATATATATTAAATGTGATTAAAAATTAAGTGCAAAGTTGAGGTTTCTAAAGTGCAAAAACCGGTTCTAGATGTGCCAATATCGAATTCCAAAAATAAATAATGAAAGTGTCAATATCGGATATCAAAACTAAAAAAATAGATTTTGAAAGTGCTAATATAGTATTTCAAAAGTGTAAAATTAGATTTTGAAAGTGTCAATATCAACTTTCAAAAGTGTAAAATCAGATTTTGAAAGTGCCAATATCAACTTTCAAAAGTGTAAAATCAGATTTCGAAAGTGCCAATATAAAAATCCAAAAGTGCAAAATCAAATTCTAAAAATGCAGAAATCAAATCCAATTTTGCAAATTTAAAACTTGATATTGGCACTTTTAGAACATAATCTTACACTTAGAAACCAACTGATTTTGGTCTATCTTTAAAGGGTATTAAATTGGAAGTAATCCAAATTTAATGAAATTGAAGTTTCAAGCATAAAAAGTTTTGATCTTAGATGGTAATCCCGTGAGGAAAAGTTTGTGTTACTCCTTCAATATTGGCAAGGAAAATGAATTAATAATGCTACCTAGACTCGTCAACAACTCTGCTATCATTGGTAAAATATATTATTGATAG
>ML789638.1:47436-61464 GCA_009831015.1 Picea engelmannii
TAGATGATTTCTCCCCAGAATATCTTACAGAACTGCATGAAGACACAATCCTTGACAGGAGAATGAGAACTTCAAAATGAGGAAATGTGGAATATCTTCAAATTGGTCTTAAAGGCACAAATCCAAGCAAAGCCAAGTGGATTTAGGTTGGAAAGGTGAGGGACCTATACCCTCATCTTCAGATAGACTGAAAATAATCTTTTGGAGGTCCAAAATCTTTCCAATGGGGAGGTGTGATCCAGGGGATCAAATTTTGCTCAAAATTCAAAGTGCTCAGAATCGCTTCAAATCAAACGGGTGCGTAGGCCTCGTTGTCACGAACCCAATGAAACTCGTTTGGGTTCAAACAGACGTTAGATGAGCGAGATATCACGTTCTGTTCAAATCGTCAAACAGGCAAAAAAATGTGTGCTGACTGTACAGTCCATACGGATGATGACGTGGCAGGGTCGTACAACACATGGTAGGGCTGTACGACACATGATAGGTGTTGGTTGGCAGTCATGTGGATGAATTGGCGTCCAACACGTGGCTTGTTTGTGGCGAATGGAATGGTTGCATGTGGCCCAATCAATGGCCACCATGTGTCACCTGGACAGTGGTTTAAAACTTATGTAGTTGGCAGGAATCAACCCCGTGACCTCCAGGCAAGGGGAAGATCTTTGGGAAGGGCTTCCTAACTGGTGCGCCCACCTATGGTTCTTAACATATATATGGGAATTAATTTATTTGAATTTCAAATGTTGTGATTTGGGGCGCAGTCCGGGCCAGGGCTAAGCCCCGCCCCCGGGTCATATATATATGCCATGTAACCACCAGCGCACGCGCATTCTGACCCTGTTACCATATCTTTTAAAACCTTGGCCCCTTTTTGTATGAGCGTGTGGTCACATGGTGACCCATATGTCCACGGTTTTGGCGGTTAGGGGCTAGGCGCGCCCTAACCATCCTACAGTTCGCACCGTTTTGCGGTTGCACCCATTGCTAGTTTTTAACACAAATATGTGCGTCGGGGCTAGGTTGAGGAGGCAGAGGTGCATTTTGGTGATCCAGAGACAACAAGTTTGAAGGGGAACTTCCAGGAAGCCTATATTCTTCAATTTTTGGCCAAACCAGATGCCGAAAAAGCCCAGCTAAGGGTTTTTGGACATTCTGAAGCCATTGGAGCCATCTATTTGGCATTTTGAGCATTGTAAAACACATATTTGATCACTTTGAGCAAATAATACAAAAGATCCATTGGAAGCTGGACCAAGAGATGTAGCCCAAGAGAGGGGTGAACTCCTTTATCATTTGTTGTGTTATGTGTTTTATGTTCACTGTTATTTGCTGCTAATTATATGCATCTTGAATGTGTAATTTCGATAAAAGTTGTGTTTGCAAGATTGATCCATTTGCATAAGAACACTTGAATTAAAACTTGCAAATATTTTCAAGAATACAAGTCTTTATCATTTTTAGATCAAGAAGGGAATGGGAGGAAGGAAGGAAGGAAGGAAGGGAACACAACTTCATATCCAAATCAAATTAGGGATAATAAATTTCATATCCAAATCAAATTAGGGAATGGAAGGGATCAAATGAAGGCTAGAGAAATTTCATATCCAAATCAAATTAGGGATAATAAATTTCTCAAATTGTTAATGTGGGAAGAATATGATGCCTTCTCTAAAATGACATCCCTCTTTACTAGAAAAACAATTAACAACTCAAAAACCTTAATAATTATTGGAAGAAATTTGGGGCCAAAATATCAAACAAAAATACATAACACTCAATCACCTTAACAATTATGGAAAGAAAATAGGTCAAAATATCAATGCCAACGCCCCCATTTTTTATAACCTTATTTCTAAAACTTTTAATAAGTATTGTTTATATTTATATTATTGAGATTCTTTCTTTATTTTTTCCAAGGAAAACATCATGGGAAACCCAAGGGATGTTTCTTCACATTTGTGGATGACATCCCTAGTAAACACATTGACATAGACTATTGCACCTAACCTATGGGGATTCAAACCAAGCAAACGTTAACATGAAACTAGCCAAATGTCCAACAACATGTGTGACAACCAGTGGAGCTAACCCCTTAGGCTTGTCGAATAAAGATTATAATGATTTATCTAGAAATATTTATTTTTTTCTGAGAAAGAATATATATATATATATATATATATATATATATATATATATATATTTCATAAAAGAAATATGCATATTTATGTATAAAATTGGGTTGCATTGTATCAGTTGTTATGTTTCTATCGCTTTTATGTATCTTCAATACTATTCTTTCTATTTTCCTTCTATTACTTACAAAAACTGAAAACATTAGACTGTTCATGTATCCTTGCATTACATTACCAAATTTCAAAGACAAATCCAAAGCCTATTCTACTATCCTTTCAAAAAAACACATTATCAATAGAATGCCATGGCTTCCATAGGTTCTCCATCATAGAATTCCTGAAAGAAATATGTCCCATCCTATAGATCCAGTGTGTCCTTTGAAATTTTATCTATTATCCCATTCATCTCACGATATACATGATTTCATGAGAACCATTCCAATCCCGCAATAAAATCTCTCACATGTGCTTTGCGCATTGCACGACATACCACCATGATATCTCCTTTGCCATTGACCCAGTCTACCACTATTTTAGAGTCACCAAATATCTGGAATTTACGTATATTGAGAGAACTTACCATGAATAATAACACCCTCAGAGACACTAATTCGGCCTTGATGTTAGAGCCTCTCTCTGGAGTATATAAAATATTATAGTAGTGATTGGTTGTTATATAGAGAACAAGACCGACACCACACCTCGTAGGGTGGCCTTGATTGGCCCCATCAAAAAATGTCTACAAAACCTCCTTATCGATCATTGGCACTTTTATATTCCTGTGCTTCATATCCTTTTCTTTATGCAAGTGTTCCCTAGAGATATTTAATATTAAACCACCAGTTAATTCCTTTGGGATATACTTGCTTTGGAATATGAAGGAGTTTCAAGCCCACCAAACAAAGTATATCATAAAGAGAGGCATAGACTTGTAACATTTGTCCTTGTTACCTTCAAGCCAACTTTTAATCCATGGTTTTAAATCTCCTTCCAGTAACATGATGCCAAATTTCAACGAGGATCACACTTCAATCTAGAATTTTCGAATGTAGGAGAATTTTATAAATAGATGTTGAATTGATTCCTCGTTGTTCCTACACAGGATGCACCATCTAGGGCCCGCCAATCCCCTCTTTGTTCAATTATCCCACGTTAGAATTTTAATCTCTATAGCTAGCCATGAGAAATTATTTACCTTGAAGGGAGAAATGGCATGACACAATGGTTTCCACCAATATTTCACATTATCGTCGAAATTAGTCATGACCAACTCTTGATATCCTACTTGGCAGTATAAATCCCAGACTTCTTATTCCCCCCCAGCATATAACATCCTCTACATTTCCTGCAGTAGAAGAAAGTTTGATGATAATAAAGCGATGAAGGAATTCCACTCTTATTTTTTTCTCTCTGGTAAGATTAAGAACTCTATGTCTTTCCAAATGCTATTTCCAAGCTCATCTTGTTCATATATCATAGTATCCCATATAGAAAATACACCTCTTTCATGCAACTCTTCTAGCAAACCCTCTGTTAACTTGAAACCTCCTCCATCTTCGATCTAAGGATCCTCCCTGACTCTCACACATCGTCCATTTCCTACTTTACAACAAAACCAATTACCTATCAACGAGTATGCATCCATCATTGCTTTCAAACCAATGGACCCTGATGCCCCATTTTCCCTCAAATTCCTAAACCATTCCTCCATGGATTGGCCTAAAAAACATTTATCTATTAAAAAATTTCCCCAAAGAGATATTTTGTGAATCAAACACCATAGATTTTTAGATGTAAGACTTTTAGTTAACAGGAAGATATTCTTGACCCCCCACCCCCCAAGCTCATTTGACTGAGCAATCTGATTCCACTTCACCAAATGTGAGCCACCTTTATCTTTACTTCCTCTTCATAAAATAAAAATAGATTGTCCTTACCTTATTTAAAATCCCTTTTGGGATTTTATCTATATTGTCCCAACAAACTAGAATATTGTTGAGGACGGAGTTTATCAGAACCAATTTTCCCCTCTCAAAATCCATTTGTTTTCCCAAGAAGAGATTTGAATTTGTATCTTTTTTATTAGCCATGACTAGTCATTAAAGGAATAGGCATTTGACTTCAGCTCAAATCCTAAATATTTGATCCCCTCATCGATACTCCTATTTTCAATTTGCATGGAGACCTCTAGTTATCTTAGAAATTAATCATCCAAAGAATTGGTGAGAACCACCGATTTTGAGACACTCATTTGAATTCATGTTTCCTTACATAATACTTTGATCACTTTTGACCATTATTTGACTTCTTGTTACATACCTACACCAAAAAGGATGACATCATCTATGAAGAGAAAATGAGTTAGAAAAAACCCCTTGCCACATTTATTCGTTTGATTAATTTTCTTTCAATAGATTGTAAAATAAGTCCGATCAATCCATACGCAACCAATAGGAAGATAAAGGGGGATAGGGTACATCCTTTTTTAAGACCCCTCAAGGGATGAAAGAAAGGAGAGGGTGATCCATTAATTAAAACAACTAAGGAAGAAGACTCAATGGATCTCACGATCCAGTTAACTGTATGGATTCTAATACCCATTTGAATCAAGACCAACCTAACAAAGGTCCACATGAACTTATCATAGGCCTTAGCTAGATCTAAATTCAACATAAACCCATGGGATTTCTTAGTTTTTAAATAATGAATAACTTCATGTGTGATAAAGACTGTATCGTGAATTTGACAACCATCCAAAAAGACGAACTACTCAGTCGAAATATACCCAATCAAAATAGGCTTGAGACGTGTTTTGATAATCTTGGAAATAAGTTTATATATAAGATTGCAGTAGGAAATTGATCAAAAATCCTCAAAGGACACTATATCTTTCTTTTTTAGAATTACATCCAGATAAGTTTTGTTGAATGAGTTCCACACCTTCCCCATTTTTCGAGACTCATTTACTACTTTCGTCAGATCATCATTTATAAGCTCATAGAATCATAGAAAGAACTCTATCAAGAGGCCATCTGACCCTGGGATTTTTCCTCTCTAAAAGGCTTCAAGAGTTGACATAATTTCCTTATCAGAGATTTCTTCTTTCACGGTAACATTTTCTTCCTCAGACACTAACTTAGAGCAAGGGATATGACCTTTAGAATTTATTCTATTGGGCATCCAAAGGGATTTTTAAATAATTCTGAGTAACAATCCTTCCCAACTGCTGCAATTTCATCCAAGGAGGAGACCATATCACCCCTGGAGTTTTTGACTTCCCATATTGTATTGACCTGCTTTCTCCGTGCAAAATTGTGGAATAATTTAGTGTTTATGTCTCCCTATTTGAGCTAGAGAGCTATACTCTTATGCTACCACTTGGTCTCTTCGTATGCAAGAAGGTCTTGTCTTTTCTGAAGGAGAATGCTCGACTCTGATTTTTTATCATCTGGGCCTTGACCTGGATTACCTTCAATTAGTATTTCCCCCAATTTTGACTCAATTTTACTCAATTCTTCCATAGCTTTTTCATTAAAATCCTTGGCCCATATCTTGGTTTCTTGGGGGACTATGGATATGTTACTAGAAAATTGAAGCATATATTTCGTTTGAATCCTCTGATAATGGAGTCCATAATCCTTTTATTAGGGCTTTGTAAGATTCTTGATTCAACCATGCATGGGTAAATTTCATTGGGGTTGGAGTGAGAGATGAGTTGTTGTTTATTTCCATAAGAATTGGCACATGGTCAGAGATGCCTTTGACTACCACCTTGGAATTGAATTTACAGTTTCTTTACATTAGATTTTCCAATAGCGAGAACTAATCCAAACATTTTTCTATTGCATCCTTCCCTTTTCTCCCATTTCTCCATGTTTTAGATAATTGAGCAGGTTCAATATCAACTAAGTTTTGTTTTTCAGTCCAATTTATAAAAAAACCTTCTTGATGGTCATGTCTAGGCCTATCTCCCCACACCTCTCACAAATAAAGGGTGAAATTCAAGTCTCCACCAAGGATTATATTATAAGAATTTAAGACCTAATAACTTCCTAACAACTCCCAAGACTAAACTCTATTAGAGTATGGCCCATACACATTGATTACTCTCAGTGAGCTTTTCAAAGATTTTCCCTCAATCTCTACAAGAATCCTGAAAGAAAAATAGTATTTTCTTGAGGATTTGAGTTTAGGTTTCCAAGTTGTTAGAAGGCCCTCAGAGAATCCCATTGAGTCAATGGATAAAAAAGGCCAACCCTTCAAAAAATAGCTAAACATTTCTTTTGTTTTTACCACCTTGCACATTGTTTCTTGGATCAAGATGATGTCAGGCTTTGTTAGCACAACCAAATGCTTGAGAGCTTGAAGTTTAGGATCTCTCCATAATCCTATATAATTGAAGGAGAGTATAATCATTTTTGAACCTCGTCCTGGGCTATTCCTGCTCTAAGGGACCGGTTTATGGTTGTCTCTCTACCGCTCCTGATTTCCTTCAAAACTTTGGATTAGAAAATGGAGATGAAGTATTTTCTACCCACCTGGCCCATGGTTTCTTTATCAAGGGCCGACCCCCATCCTCCACAAACCTATTCCATGTTTCTTAACTTGGAGTATAATAGGTAATCAAATTTTACAGTTTGACGAGAAGGTGTCGAAAAAGAGTCTGTCTCCTTAGAGGGAATTTTAACAATGGAACTATAGGGAATACCCACTATATCTAATGGGAAGGAGCATTCCTTGGCCGCTCTAGACTAAGCATCATGGGAAAGGGGTCACGACAACTCCTTGTCCTTTTTGGAACATGGGTTCCAAGAGACCACCACTTTGGGGGAGGAAGGCACACTATTCAAAGGGGAGAAATTGGGAATTGGGAAATCGTGCAAGGCGTTGATCCGAGGGGGAGACTTATCAAACGAAGGAAAATATTTTGATTGTTTGTTAGAAAGAACCAACAAGAGGTAACATTTGTCTTGAATACTTGTCCTAGATTCTCCACTCAATGATATCCCTCCGCTGACATCATGATCTTCCGCTAGCTCTTTGTGTTTCCATACTTTATGGAAGGGAGGAAAATCCACTGAAGATCTGTGACATTTAACTTGACATTACCCAGTTGGTGGCACCCGAAGCATCTAAAGGGTACCCTCCAATAATCAATTTGCTTAATCCATCAAAAGGGTTCCTATTGATTGCATGTTTATCTAGAAGGAATGCATGTTTATCTAGAATATATTGTAGTCATAGTTGTGACCAAGAAAAAAAGATGACACAAAAATATTTATGAGAACTGAGTTTTTATTACCCATATATTTGTTATTTATTATAAAAATATTAATAGAAAATAATTTTCAATTTTCCATTAACAACACTTGTAACTATGTTTGGAATAAAAAAGTGATGTCTTTTCAAAGTATTAAATGACTTTTTTTGAAAAATATGAAAAACCTTAAAGCATTGTTTTCTAATATTGATATAAATGTGTCTCTTTAGAGATGTTTTAATCTAGATTGAATTGAGAATGAAATGAAAGAACACAATATTACAAAAAAACACAAGGTACAATATTGAGAGTAGATTATAACACTGAAAAACTAAACTCTATTAGTGAATCAATTGGTGAAAACTACAAGGTACATAGCACTACAAAGTGGTTAGAAAGGTGGTAGCCTATTGTTAAGAAGAAATGTGATATTTATGCTCATTCAAGAAAATTCTATAACAAGAAGTTGAAACCACATTTTATAATGATGCTAAAAAAACCCTAACATTAGCATCAGTGTGAATGATAAGCTAAATGAGTCTAAGCTCTCTAGAAAAAGAGGAACCTTGTTGGGATCATAACTTTTCGCTTATTGTTTTGTTTTGGGTCTTCTTTAATTCGTTGGAGAAAACATTAGTAAATCGAGTTAAATTCTCGATCGTTGGATAAAACTACCTCAAAAAATGCATGAAAAAACCCAAAAAAAAAAAAATTGCATTGAAAAATCATAAACCAAAAATTTTCAATATCAAAACCATTTATTTTTTACATGGCTCTAAATGACCACTTAGGCCACGTTTAAACATCACAATGTTGATAATAGATATGTCACAATATCAACACAAAGATACTTCTAAGAGTTTTGGATATTTCAACAAAAAATTCTCTTTAGCAACATTTAGCGGTAGCTAGATATCAAACAAAGACACCTGTGCATCGACACTTTGATGATGTGGAAAAAGCATCACCTTAGTAAAATTATGATGTCTTTCTATAAAAGAAAAGAGACGTTGATTCACTTAAGTTACGATTGAAATGTTTCTTAAAAGGTGTTAATGTGAAATACTCCTTAAAAAAAGGTGAAACATTGAATGCTGAAATGAAGTTTAATACATACTCAACTTAAGTTTAATGCATTGCTTAAACATATTTAAAGCAAGATTACAAAGATGTAAAAATAATTATTTTATAATATACTAAATCTTAATGCACATCTTTTTATCAATAAACGTGTGTAAAAATTTTGCATTCAAAATAACAAGTTCCACTTATTGAGTATAATAAAACAATCTATCAAAATAAAGATGAATATAAATAACAAATATACATAAAACATATAATTCAACTATTAATAAATTTACTTAATCTAAAAAGGTGGTAGCAAGTAAAGTGTATAAGATGGATATAAATAATAAATACATAGATATATATTATTAAGTGAAAAATATATACAGAACAATGAAATTTAATATAACTAAAAACATAGATAATGCATTGTCTTTGTCAAAAGATAATTCATATAATAATAATAATAATAAAATAATTGTTGTTTATGCTATAGTAAAAACAATTAGCATAGAACTTTGTAATAATAAGCAAAAAAAAAAAAAATGTTCAATATGGAATAAAAGTTAGTAAATAAATGAAATGTTCAATGGAACAGTTATTATATGTGGAAAGCAATGCAAAGTATTTGCAGTAAAAACACTTAGCACAAAACTTTGTAAAAATAAACAAAAAAGTAAATTACTCAATGTGTAGTAGAGCTTGGTAAGTAAATAAGTGAAATGTTCAATGGGGTGTTAGAAGATACTCTAAGCAATATAAATAAGTGAAATGTTCAATGGGATGTTAGCATAGGATATTATCATATGCGATAAGAAATGTGAAATGTTTGTAAGCAACGATGGACGGGAATCAACACAAAGTGTCTGCACCTCTGCACAAGCACATGGTTGCATAGCAAACACCTAGTCCAATGGTCGTTGATGTTATCAACAACAGATTATTGATATGCATATGAATATGCCTAGAAAAATATTTCTTTACATATATACATATATTAAAGCTTGACATCTCCATATTTAATATTGTGCATATATTTAAGCTTGTCATATTTGAGAATATGCTTGAATATAAATATGTTAAGTCATAAACTGTAAATATTAAAGCTTGTCATGTCCCTATTTAATATTGTGCATATATTAAAATCTTATCATATTTGAGAATATGCTTGCATACAAAAATGTTAAGCCATATAAGTTGTCTATTACTTATGGGTTTGAGCAAAATTTGCCAATTGCACGCAACACCTTCCATTAAAGCTTGACATCTCCATATTTAATATTGTGCATATATTTAATCTTGTCATATTTGAGAATATGCTTGAATATAAATATGTTAAGTCATAAACTGTAAATATTAAAGCTTGTCATGTCCCTATTTAATATTGTGCATATATTAAAATCTTGTCATATTTGAGAATATGCTTGCATACAAAAATGTTAAGCCATATAAGTTGTCTATTACTTATGGGTTTGAGCAAAATTTGTCAATTGCACGCAACACCTTCCAATTTGGAACATGGTCTACATTTGGGCCACAACAAAACTATCAAAGTAAAATAATATGACTAATGTCAAAATAAATATAAACAAAGAAAAAAATACTATGACATTAGAAGTTGTATACTTTGAAAAAATCCACACTTTTATACGGTAATAGGTGCTAGAAACAAATCCTTTTATGTTGAGCAAAGAAACGAATTTTAAGAAAAGAATTTGCATGTTATGGGCCCCATAATTAAGTGTCTATTTGTTTGGATTTACATTGAAATGCATAGGTGTTACACATTATTTTCATCACCCTTATGACCGTTAATGATGTAAACCTATATGTTTCCTTTCAGTGGCCTGAATTCCTGAAGAAAGAAGGGAGAAGAACTTTTCGAGAAGAAGTTGTATTTTCCTTTGTAAAAACTGTATTAAAGAGGATTTTTGCAGGCTGCTCTATAAATAGGGTGTGGAAATGCCTGATTTCCACGGGTTGTACTAAATCTAGGCTAAAGAGTTTCTGCAGGCTGCACTATAGCTAGGGTGTGGAAATTCATGTACATGGGGAAAACGAGCATCTTCTCGATGATTCTAGAAGGAGAAGCTTCCATGGTGAGGTGGCCTCCAGATGATTTGGATCTTACTCACTTTCATGATTTAGTGGGACCATCCTAACCTCCTCACCTTATCCTCTTTAGCTTATAAAAGGAGAGGATCTCTCATGGAGAAAGTTAGCTTGGCTTGGGATTAAGATTTTAGAGACTAGCTTAAGCTTGATTTTTGTAGATTTGAAATTTGGCTTGATTAGAGTGGGTTTGAACTTTGCTTTGTCAAGATAGATTGTAAGTAGCTATCAGATCTACAGTCTCAAAATCCTTGGAGAAAGAAGTGTGTGGGAAGCAAGGAACTGTTGGAAGGAACCAGACAACATCAAGGCATCCGGTTGTATCTTTTTTCTACATTCTTTAATACATATATACTTTTCTTTCCTATGTGAATGTTATTTGTCCATATTGTATGATTCCTTGATCACATACATAGTTTCATATCAAATAGACTCTATTATTCTTGTCTTCGTTGGCTTGTGCTTATTTGCAAATATTTTTCATAAACCTCATGATAAAGCTTGGATTGCATTGGTGAAGTCGGATCTTCAATATTTAAAATGTATGTTCTAGATCTATTTCTCATTTGATAATTGAAAGCTAAAGAAATAGTAGTGCACTGTCTTGTTTTGTTCTTGTTTCGTAGTGAAGCTAGGGGGATTGATTTGTGTCTGCACTTAACAATTAGCTTGGTAACAATAGGTATTGGAAGACTTGATAACTATTACACTATTAGACTATCAGACTAATAACTATTAGTCTAAATGTTGTTGTGTGTGGTAGACACCTATGTGGAGGTGCGAAAGCTATACATGTGGTGTTATGCATACAAGTATAGCTTATGCACCTCCGCACAAGTGTATGCCCCACACAAAAACACTTATTCTAATAGTTATTAGTGTTATTAATGCATAAAATAATATTTTATTATCGATAACATTGATAACTATTTGAATTGTGTAGTTGCGTGACTGCATGGAATCGAATCATTGCGCATGGCCAATCGTGTTTGAAGGTTTTAACTATTTGAATTGTGTAGTTGTGTGACTGCATGGAATCGAATCATTGCGCATGGCCAATCCTGTCTGAAGGTTTTTGGATCCATAAATGCCAGAATCAGATGCACTTACTTGTGAAGCTATGTGGCTTCCATTGTTGAAATCTTGCTACATATGCACATAATAAGTTATTTCATTGAAAGATGATAAATACTTTGAACTTAAAACATTCAAGTTTAGAACCAAGATTTTGATCATGTTTAGAATTAAAACAATACTCTTTTAGGAATTATGATCCAAAATAGGTTTTAGTGAACAAATGTTTTATTTAATAAAACATTAATTTAAAGGATACCTTCACACTCACTTGAGGTGTCCAAGTTAGTTTTAGTCGTTCTAGTTAAACCCATTTATTATTCTTGAGGTGGATTTTGATCCATAACCCTCACGTTTCTATGATGTAATATTTTTACCCTCATTAATAAAAGTTGTATGTCTCAGGACACTTTTGATAAAGTGGTATCATAGCAATGGTCGTTGGGAGATGTTGATGTCTACTAGACTCATATTGTGAAGGAGTTTTTGAAGAGGCTTGGAATAATGAAATCCAAACGGTTAGTTTTTAGTTCTTATTTTTGTGGGATAAATCAAAACTGGTTTTTGTTGAGGGATAAATCAAGATTGGATTTAAGAGCATCGTAATATCTGCATTTATTTTGTTGGTGATTCTACATTAGGGTTTACATTGGTGATTTTCTTGCAATCCTGATTTATGTTATTTAGTGTCTTTGTCAACTGAATTTTTTTAAGGATTTTAGTTGGCTGGAATTATTGTAATTCTATTTAAAGTAGAAGAAAAGGTATAACCAGAACAATATAAACAATATGCATTTTTTTTTAAATTCCCTCCATGCAAATCTGACTTGCACATACACCTTTGTTGGGAGCCTTTTTGTTTTGAGTGCATACCTCCAACCTCTGTATTCACCCTCACTCAAAACGTTTAGGGACATGAACTCACAACCTGCAATCTTCATTCAAGGTGTGAAGTTTGACCTACTCTCTCTTTCCAAAATAAAAGTTTATTTTGATTTTTTTTTACACCTCACTTCTTTTTTTTACACCTCACTACTTGCTTGCAATGGTATGAATGGTTTGGAACTTATGCTTTTGTCATTGTGACCTTCAAACGCTTGCAAAAACCATACCTATAGCATCGTTCAACCTCCATTATCTCTTGCTCACGGCCTTGGTTATGATTTTTTACGAAGAAACCTCAAGCCATTTGAACAAGTGTGTGACAGTTGAAATTGAAGAACTTGACTGTGCGTTTGAGCACTGCGACCTCCATTCAAAGTGCTAGTGTGGTCTGATCTATGGAGAAGGAGAGTGGTGAAGTGGGCAAACTATAAACCCAGTGGAAGTTTTCATGTGGAGCGTCCTTTAACGTGGTGAGAAATTTTGAAGTTTGAAACCCTAAATCTCAACATTGAAGAAGCGACCATCATGTATAATCAAGCTTTTTATCAAAATCGATGAAACCCTATTTATTTTTGGTGGTGTTTTTCAAATATTCATAAATAATTGTACTATGAAAGTAAAGTTACAAAGTGAGACTGTAAGGATAACATAAGAAAGGTTAATTTGGAGAACAAATATTTTGTAAAATTGAAAGGAGAACACATTGAATATTTTGTAGAATTGTAAGGAGAAGACATAAAAAATTGTACTATTAAGTGTTCATTAGAGCACAATAAATCTCAATCAAACACTTCTTGACAAGACTAGTTGTGATAAATCTCAATCAAACACTTCTTGACAAGACTAGTTGTGGGTTAAATATAATCCCCAATAGATCTCCTTTTCTCGGTGTACGATGTTGTCTGGTGTGTGTGGTGTATCCTGTGAAAATACTTTAGGTTCATTTTTTCATGGCACAACATGATTATTAATTCAATTAAGGTGATATAAGGTGTTAATTAGTATGTTTAAGGTGTTTATTAAGGATATATAAGGTGTCCATTACACAAATAAATATTGCTAGTTTTTTCATTATTGCATAATTTTTGGTGTTATAAGGTGTATTTATTTCTGGCGTTATAAGGCGTTTTGAGTTTTATTTTGGTTTTATAAGATGTTATTTATGGCGATATAATGAGTGTTTGCATTTTTGTGTTATAAGGTGTTTTATTTCTTTTGGTGATATAAAGTGTATTTGCATTTACATTTTAACAATGTCTAAAATCATTAGTCTGTTTAATGATTATAAATTAAAAGGCTCAAAGAATTATAAATCATAGAGTTGGCACATTCAAAGCAAACTTATTTATAATGAACTATGGAAAGGATTTTGTAATGAACAACCTACAAAACCAACTGATCATGTTCCATTAACAAGATGGGAATTGAATGATGAAAAGGGCTTAGCCCTAATTCAAAGTATTGTTTTTGTTGAAGTGTTTGTCCATATTGAAAATTGTA
>ML789638.1:66785-85676 GCA_009831015.1 Picea engelmannii
ATGATCTTCTGTTTGCGTAACGTTACGCTGTAGAAATATCGACTTGACTGATTTACTTGTGGGAGTTGGGATACCCAGCTTGGAGAGGAGTGGTAGCTCGGCCTTGTGAGGCGAGCTGGGAGCTAGTTGAAATCTATGGTTAGTGTGTGTGGCCCCTTTGCGGTTCAGGGAGCTAAGGGGGAAGAAGAGTACCCCTAGCATTGGTTGGGAGGTACCAGTGAAGTCTCGACGGTTAGCGAGCGGGAGTTGCACGGAGAGTGCGGTCGTCACTTAGAGCGGGCAAACAAACAATGGTACTCTCCTTTCATTTTGTATAGTATATGTTGTAGGTTTTATGCTTGGATCTTCTTATTTAATGGAAATGTAAAATGATGTTCTTTTTAAAATTGATGATTGAACCCTTCTTTAGCCTAACTCGATGGTGGTTGACTCCCATGGCCTTCGTCTTCCTGTATGTCGTGACCACCCTATGTGTTGATTGTGACCTTGAGGTTGTTTATCCTTCGTCTCTAGCTCACTAGTCCTCGCCTGAGCAGTCGTCCAGGAGCCTGATCTACGGTCATCACCTTAGCATTAAAAGACCTATGGATCTCAATGCCTTGCTTTTCTATGCGAGGATGGTGAAACGAAGGCAAACCTATCAACCGTCTACCTCTATGTATGTCCTTGCATGTTGTTTGACTTGCGTCCTCATTACTTAAATGGAAAATTTTAACTTTGTAAATATCATTTGCTGGCGAATTCATTGATAATGGCCAATCTAGCCTTGCGTCTCCATCCCTTAAATGGAAAATTTACCCTACTATTTCACCCTTCATTTATACCTTTATTGACTGTGTTGACGGTTTTATATATTGACAATGTTTTTGATAGAGTGATTGCTAAATCAATAGGAAATTTTTACCAGCGAATCTTACTCGACAATTTTATCCCTCTTTTTACACCTCTAGACTGTGGTATACCTCTGGACTTTAATTCATTGTAAGATGAGTTTAGCTAGCCTAGAGGCCCACTCCTTGACAGGTTTTAAATCACTGGACTGCGTTTTACATTCCTTCTCTGCGAATTTCTTTTGACTTTTTTGGGCAAAATTTTTGGGGCGATTTTATACCTCTGTTAAGTCTTGGGGCGAATTTACACCTGGGAGAATTCTTATTGAATGATTTATTTTTCTTGTGCAACATATTGAGTTGGTTTAACTATGATTTTTACCTGAGAACTGTGTAAAATCGTGTCTCTGTATTGGTTGCGTTAACATTGCCTCTGCGTATTGTTTTTATGTATGGTTGTATAGCCATTTCCTCTGCAAAATCGTGTCTCTGTATTGGCTGCATTAATATTACATCTACAAAGAGTTTTATGTAATGGTTGAATAATATCTCCTTCGAGTTCCTCCCATGAAATATTTAGCAACGATAATTAGGTTGTGTGCCCACTCGCTACGATATCTTGCAGCGAGTTTGTCAGCCACGATACGGAATAGATGACCACCAGTTCAAGCATCCAACATTCATGAGTTAAGCCATCAACCATGAAGGAAGGCTTTCGTTCAGTTCATTCCCTTCTAAATGAAGGAACAAAATATTAATATCTAAGTTCAAGCATTTGCCATCCTTTACTGGAGTGGAAGAAATGGTTGAATGGCCTCATCTTGACAAACAACTACTAAGAGATTCATGTACCCTTCTAAATGGGCGGTCCACAATCAATTCCAAATTAATGAACACAATTCTGAAAATCAATGCAGGCGGGCAACACTATTTCCCTCCATTTCTCGATTAGAAAGAGGGCTTACCCGAATCACCTCTTTGTCTGATTGTCTTCTATTCCTTTGTGAACAGTGAATGTCTCATAATTTTTGGGTTGACTTCCTTATTTTTCTTAAGCCAGCGAAATCGCTTTAGACCATTCATGCGTTGAAGCATTGTATTTAATATTGCAACTGTTTAAAATTTAATTATGACTCCCTTTGTTTTCATTTTTGTTTTCGTGTGCCTGCGGGTTGCGTGTTATGCTCCATTCCTGACAGGTTGAGATTTATTGTGCATCAGTATTTAATAGTAGCATTTTGCTCCTTTTTTTTTTGTTAATGATTCATTAAAGTTAATGGCCAGTGGATTGGGATTTGGATGAATTTAGAATTAGATGACAGATTGAGATTTATTTAATAATAGCAATAAAAGCAATAGCAATCTACTTTATTTAATAAGAGCAATCTCCTTTATTTTAGTTAATGTTTCATAACAACAATCTACTTTATTTTAGTTAGTGTTTAATAATAGGAAGCTACTTTATTTAAGTAATGTTTCAATTAATGATTAATGGCTAGTAKATTGAGATTTGGATAAAATTAGAATTGCCCAATTGGAATGTATAATGATTAAAGTTTGAATCGAGAATTGTTGSAGTCATGATTATGTAGCTCTTAATTCACTTGTGCCTTGAATTAATTTGATAGTTGTATTGCGTCATGAATAAATGAGAAGCATGGTTGATTATGTAATTGTTCTCTTAGTGCTTTTAAAATAAAGTAGGTTACTCTTGYRCCATTAGGAGATGCTGACGTATGATCGAATTGTAAGTTTATAATAGAATTTGTGCACCATGAAATTTTAGGATGTGAGACTGATTATGTAGTTTGATTACCTTGCTCCATGAATTAATTGATATTTATTTTGCACCATGATATGTATGGACGGTCTTGGGTGTAGTTACTTCATCCACCACTAAATGTTAATTACAATTGAATTTAACGAGGGATTAATCCTGTGCCTTGAAGTAAAGTAGATGCCTGCCATTGCACCTTGAAATTAAAATAAAGTTGATTACATTGTGCACGAACTTATGTCGATTTGTGATGGACTTAGTAATCAAATTATCTTGAACCTTTGAATTTATGCGATGTGTGATTGATTCATAGAACACTATCACGCATTGATCATCATTGATGTTGTTGACCTAGCATATTTAGTTTGGTCTGCTTGTGTCGGGCAGGATGTAGATGCCTCCTTGTTCCTCAGAACAGTCGCCATCCCTGAGACCTTAAATGGTCAAAATCGATGGGAACCTAGGCTTGAGCATTGCTTATGTGTCCTGGAGGTCCTAACCATTGCAGGGTAGGACGGGCAGGTAGTCATTCTTATTCTTCGTCAGTTGAATGTCGTACATTACTTTCGGGTGCTTGATGTTCTTTTATGTTGGTCGTTATGTTGTTGTGACGTGAGTTGCATGCGTTGTGTTAGTCATTGTGTTGCGATGTTGAGTATAATGACAGTATTACCTTCCTACACACACACACAAAAAAAAAAAATTAGGGTGTCCTTACCGGTGTTATGTCGTAGGAGTCGTACCGGATGGGGTTGTTACAAACACAATACTTTTCCAAGGTCAAAAAATATAAATTGTTTTTCAGTAGTCTTTGTAAATTCCAAAACATTTCTTGGCTAAGTTCAAAAAATATACAATTGTATTTTAAATAGAATTTGTAAAAAGTGAAGGCGTTTATCCAAACAGACTGGGATTGGGGCTCTCATAGACCATAAAATAGAAGAAAGAGTTGAAACGAAGAAAGAGACATTGTTAGAAATGACTTCTTGGTTTTGACAGAGCATACAAGAGGTAATTTTGGAACATTACAAAGTGATGAAACAAAAGAAGAGAAAAAGTAGATGAAATGCTTATTTGACTACTCACCGAGAAGGAAGTTTTTTGTTGTTCTCATTTGTCTATTATAAATATGCATCGATTTATAGAATTGTTTTAGTGGGACTATTGTTGAACTATTTTTGGAGCTTAATTCGAGATGAAAATCTGTTCTATATCATTCATGATCCAATTATCAATAAAGATTCTCATTGGTGCAATGGTTATTTCTTGCTTCACCCGAAGAGAAAAACTCGTCTCCTCTACTTCTTTGCATTCCAGATGTACTTGGTGGATGATTGACAAATAGTATTCATTTTTATTGACAAATGTAACAAACCACTGTTTCAATTCCTCATCATCAAATTGGATGAGACTGTCGAATTCATTAGCCAATGTGGTTTTCATTGTGGTCATCTTACTATCAATCTTTTATTTGGGGATTATGGTTGAATTCCTGATCAAATCTGAGCCCTATAGTTCCTTAACATTAGCAATTGATTTAAAGTAGCATCTCCTATTTTTTCATGGATCTTTTCACAAATAGCTATTGCACCTTCTAGGAAATTTATTTGTGCTTCCCAACCTACCTTTATTTGTTTTATTATTTCTGATGAGGGTAGGCATTTTTGGCTTCTTTGATACTCATTCATACTAGTGACTCATGCCACAAAAGTAGCTACCTCGATTTTATAATAGGATTTATCATGCTACAAATATTTTTCCAAATAGTCAGTAAAATTTGTAATCCTTTTCAAAAGATTACGTAGACTGATACTGACCTTCCATGTGTCTCTGATTATGTCCAGTCTTCTACCAATGTTTTCAACAACATATTATCTTACTCTATTGAGAAATTGAAGGGTTTTTATGATTGTCTTTAAGGTTCTAGAAGTACTTGGAATAATGTGCTCTACTGGCTGTATGGCTAATGGATTTGGAAACAACGGCTTCAAAGTCAATAAGTCCTCAAGCTCACTTGTTCTCTTCCTCAATCTACTGGTATGTAACTCATGCTCATAAATGAAATGGCGAAGGGCATCTCTTATGCATTGATGTAGTTAGATGAGCTCAGTTGGTCCAATTCATGAAACATCCAAGTGATCAGTTGAGTGATGAATGACCTTTATGTTTTTAACATTGACCTTATTTATGCACATTTTTATTTCATTCTTGTGGTATTGAGTGTTTTTTAGCATCAAGGAATGTTGTGAAAACACCATCGATTCTTCTTTGGTGATCTCCTATGCAAGTTGCTCGATTTTTGCAATTATTTGGGCTACCCAGCTAGGTAGCTATGAACTATGAATTTGCATATCATCAACATCTCCTAGACTTTCTGGGCTTCCTGAATCTTGGGAATTGCCTCTGTTTGGGTTATGTTTCTTTTTTTATGTGGCAGTGTATGTGTGTGTTCAATATTGACATAGTGTGGTTTCTCTCTTCCATCACCTTCAACGCAAGTGTCATTACTCTCTTCTCTATTTACATTTCCCTATTGTGTTATTTGTCTAGAGGAGGAGCTCTTATGTGTTTGTGGATTGGGAGGAGACTGGGCAGTGGTGTTGCCTCTTACCCTTTTTCTTACATTGATTTTTTTTGTATCTGAGCTTATTTATGTTTCTAAATCCTCGCTGCATTAACTGATGTCCTATTTGGAATAGGGATTTTAATCGATTTCCTCGTCAAATGGTGTCAATGGATTACTGTACCTTATGGATTTTAAGTGTTGGGAAAACATATCCTGGGCGTCAAAACCACTTAGAGGTTCTTCTTCCTTTATATCAAATGCATTAATTATTTATGAGACCTATTTGAGATGGGCCAGGTTATTGACCCTTGTGTCCCCAACTTGAAAAGGCAATGAAATGCATTGTCTTTTTCTTTTTCTATCAAATGTAATGCACCAAGTTTTATACTGGAATAAAATTTTTCCACAAATTATCGATTGCATACAAACGTAGGCAACAGAAGTGGATTTTGTTTGCAACCATACAACTGGATGTATGTATGGTTTTCATCTTGAATACAAATGCTTTTTCCTCTCAGAAATTGCTTACCTTCCTAAGTTATTCTTCTGGGTTTTGTCCCAACCAACATGTGTCTAAACTATTTGAAAAAAACTATCTTGAATAGTTAAGTAATTTCTCAATTGATAAAAAACTGCATCTGATATTAGCTCTTCCTAGTCAAACATTGCATCTTTTCGAAAATTAAAGTATAGTGCATACAATGTTGACCTGGGTATGTGTGAAGTGGATTGTTGGCTAGTCACACATGCAAACGACCATGAAAAGTCCTAATATGGCTCTTGAAGAAAATTTATTTCTATTTTTGAAAGGTTTGTGGGAATATTTGCATACGGTAGCAGAAAGTCTCTCAAAATATTGACATCACATGCCTGGGACGCTAGGAATATGTCTACTTCTACAATTTTGAAATGTTTATTTGCAATTGGAAGTCAAAGCATTATGTTAAAGGTGTTTGGAGTTAGATGCACTGGATTCTGTCCTTCTACTATGATATTAATCATTCTTGTCCTTCTATCAAATATTCGAGCACATTATTATATGACTTCCTTGCAGTCGAAAACAACAGGTACACAACCGACATTGACAAACCTTGTGATCTAGAGTTTGTTTGTTTGCTTTTCTTCTACATTCTTTCTCAAGAACTAGTCGTAGGAGGTAGATAGTGGAAATCCTTGTTTTCTTTAGAAAATGAATTGACAGTATCACCATAAAATGGCTCAATTCTCTTTCTATTTTCCATATGACTATTTTTTAGATCGACCTGGCATACATGGAGATTACAAATAATGGGTTACCAAGGTCCATTTTATTCTAAGTTCATGTCTCGTATTTAGTACGATTTCCTTTCCACACATATGAACTATTTTTGGAACCCGTGTAATCATAATTAGTAACCAATAATCAATACATAGAACAATGCAACAATTACTTTTCATTATCCATGATTGCCACACTTTCTTCCTAATTCGGTGCAAATCTACTTGTCATAAAATCTTTTGTTTTAGTGCAAGTTACATCGATTGCCAGAATCAGTCCTGGAAAGGTATCAGATGTACATAGGACGTCAATTGCATAACATATGCATGTGCCATACGTGAAGATAAGATAGTAGTAAAGGATATTGCACAAGGTCGAAAATCACTAACTAAAGAGGCATTTGGTAGCGAGTTTTTTGGGATGTGCCTACATGTTCAATTAGTACATGGTTTGGATGGAAGATGTCTACAAATTAGATGCCAGTTATCAATTTACAATCATTATCACTTAACAATTTCTACAAATTTAATGTTCATGTCATATTTTTCAACTCTAGTAACTAAGTTTGTCTATTGCCCCTATGTGGATTGTATGTGTTATACATGTGTTTCTTTAAATGTACTTTGAAATAGGTGTAGGTTATAAATAGTACATTGTGAAGGGTGCATTTCTTTAAAGGCCAATTGAATAGGGAGTATTTAGTAACATGCCCTTTTTACACATTACTTGGCTACCACTACGTGAAATTAATAATACAAGGTATTGTACAGTTCATACAAATCTGTCGCATTTACTTTGTAGAGTTGTTTAATAGCCTCCATTTTTTGGCAGATCTAACCAAATCTAACTATAATAAATCATTTGGTTATCGTATGAATCAAATTGCTTTTCAGTGTCGATGGTGTGAAATGGACATTTACTTTGCACAGTTGCTTAATATCCTCCATCTTTTTGCAAATTTGACTAAATCTACATGTCGTAAATGACTTAATTGTCATGCAAATTAGGTTGCTTCTTAGAATTCATAGTGAAAAACGATTGAAAATGTGATAGTACAACATTCTTGGACTGGGTGAAACATTTTTTCCTTCTAACCGTGATGCCTCTTCAAATGCTATATGAATTTTTTTTGGCAACACACTATGTTTCACAAATATTTTTATCAAAAAGAATTCTCAATGTAATGATTATTGACAATTTATATAGTCCTTTGCATTAATTGTATACGTAGTGTCGTCTATCGATGTATTATGCAAATATGCATTGGATCACTGGTATTTGCAGCTTCAATACATGATATCGTTCTAGGTTGTTGTTTGTTTAACAATGCAGACAAAGTAGATGTCCATGTCATATTGTTCAAATTTTACAAGAGAATATGTGTATGGAATCAGAAATGTGATGGATAACCTATGCAAAGAAAACTAGTGGTTTATTTTCTTATGTGATATAATTGTCTTTTCTTCGATCTACTTTGCTATAGGTGAAACATGTGAATAGTACATTACAGAAGTCCAATTTGTTTATGCCAAATTTGACATTTAGTTGCCATTGCCCCTTAATAGCCTCTATGACATCACAAATCCAAATGAATCAAATTGCAATAAATCATTTTCTTGTTGAGCAAATTAGGTATGTTGGCAAAAAGAGGGGCGCACAACAATTGCAAATGTAAAGTGCCTCGACCCAAAATTTGTGAATTTTTTATATAGTTCAACTTTGATCTCAACCATGAATTTTTTTGGTTTGTGTTATCATCATCATCATCATCATCATCATCATCATTATTATTATTATTTACTCATTATTAATATTATTATTATTAATTATAGTAATAAAGTCATGTCGGAAGCCACAAGAGATCGTTATGTGTCGTTTGAGAATTTTAAAAAATACAATAATTATATAACTCAACCAAGAATATTGTTATGCTAGTCACAAAATATGATTACCTATTAAGTATTATTAATATTAATATTGTTATATTGGTAGTCACAAGAGATCATTATCTCTCGTTTGAGAATTTTAATAAATATAATGATTATACAACTGAACCAAAAATATTAGCTAGTGACAGAATATGATTACCTTTAAATTCTCTCTAATGTTATCCTAGGTACAAAATACGGTTATCTTTTTTTTTAGAATTGTTTTCGTTGATATAGATAATAATAAAAAGCATGAAATATAGATAAAATACCAACTATAATAATAAAACAAGATCGAATTGTGGGGTTGACAATGGAAATTTAATAGGCAGTTTAATTATAGAGTTGTAACCAATAGTTGGAATGAGTCATGTATGAGAATTTAATAAGAAATTTAGTTATGCAGTTGGAACATGTGCATGTACATGTGTGGAACAGGTGAATGTGTGACTCTGGAAGTTTCGATGTATTGGTCCTGAATAGTTGTCTTGTCTTGTTGTGTTGAAGATGTATAATTAAGGTTCATTAACTTTATAATTAACTTTTTATTAAATTAAAAAATAATTATTAATATTTTTAATTATATGTATAGGACTATGTAAACATGTTTTCAGAATTGTTTTTATACCAAGTAACATACATCATTATCAAATACTATGGTATAAACCTTAGCGACAATTCTATCATTTACGCTAGTTTAAATCACGCACAAAAATCACTACATCGCCTTTTACGTGTTTTATTTGGTAAGTGTTTGCTATGTGGGAATATACCTGTGCGGAGGTGTAGAACCTATATAGTTATGGTTTATTAAATGTATAATTAACTTTTAATTTTAACATGTAAAAATCATTTTATTAACCATATGAATATGCATAATGATAATATATTATCCATAACATTGGTAACTATTCCAGGTATATTTCATAGCTGAGAATGTTTTTCTCATAGTTAACTTGGTTATGTTGCTTAATAACTATTATACTAAGTGTTGTTGTGTGGGGGATACACCTCTGCGAAGGTGTGGAATCTATACCTATGTTGTAATGCATACAGGTATAGTTTTTGCACCTCCACAGACTTGTATCCTCCATTATATAGTTCGCATAGATATTAAAGCTTGTCATCTCCATATTTAATATTGTGCCTATATTAAAGCTTTCTATTTTTGAGAATATGCTTGCATATAAAAATGTTAAGTCATAAAACGTATGTGCAATGCACAACTGCTTATGTGCAGATGTTTTGGGGTTTCTTTTGTATGGAAACTTTTGTATGGGTGCACAATTATACCTGTGTGGGGATATACATGTGATAAATAATAAATAAATAATATTAAATAATTCTCTCTGGGATTATACCTATACAGTTGTCTCTGCACAGTGCATATGGCTCATTATTAATAACAAATTAAAAAATAATAGTAAACAATTAATTATTTAATAAAGATTAAATAGTTTTTTTTACTCGTATATGCACCACTAACAAAGATGCGTGTACGATGAATATGCATGCACAAAAGAATATGTGCATAAGTAGGAGCCCATTAAATAATGAAGATATAATGTACATGTATGGAACTACCCCTACGCAAAGATATAGTTGTGTAAAAGTCTCCACACATAAGCAGCAACCCATTGCACATTGCAATATTAAATAGTCAATAAATAATTAATTATTTAATATTAAAAAATAAATAAATAATATTTAATAATACACATACCAGTACAAAGCCATAGTTGTGCGGGGATATACATGTGTAAAAGTATCTGCACATAAGAAACAATGAATTTCACATTGCAATATTAAATAATTAACAAATCATTAATCGTTTAATATTA
Source organism: Picea engelmannii (assembly GCA_009831015.1). Classification (NCBI taxonomy): domain Eukaryota; kingdom Viridiplantae; phylum Streptophyta; class Pinopsida; order Pinales; family Pinaceae; genus Picea; species Picea engelmannii. The sequence goes on from ML789638.1 coordinate 76,986, forward strand.
AATAATTAATAAATAGTACTAAATAATGCACATGTGATCTATGGGTACGAAACAATAGCTCTGTGGGGATATACTTGTGCAAATTTCTCCACACATTGCATATTGTGCGTTATTAATAACTAATCAGTAAATAATATTTAAAAATCAATTATTTAATAATGAATAAATAGTTTTTTTTACTCGTATATGCACCACTAATAGACATACCTATGCGAAGGTGCAGCCAAATAGTCAAAGAAAAATTCTATGCACATAAGCAATGTAAAAGTCTTTGCACATAAGTAACAGTGCATTGCACATTGCGGGCTACACCTATGCAAAGGTGCAGAGAAATTATCAAAGAAAAATACATCGCACATTCGATGCAGAAAAATACATGTGCATAGGTGCACACAAATATTCAAAGAAAAAGTCTATGCACATACCATTTATGGGTACAAAACTCTAGTTATGCAGGGATTTGCCTTCGCAAAAGTCTATGCACATAAGCAACAATGCATTGCACATTAATAAATAATACCATACCTATCGACGCTATACATGTGTGGAAGTCTTGACAAATCGTTAAATAAAAAGTCTCTGCACATGTGTCATATACTTGTGGGGAGTCTTTTGCACGATACTTTCACACAAGTATATCTCGGCATTGNTGGCATGCCAGAATCAGAAAGTTACATATTTGAAGAAGGTTGGTGACCTCTAATAGTGCTGCCAACCTTCTTGTGAATGTCTTGGGAAACCAATCCCATCTGTTTCTTGAGCTAATTCGAAAAAATGACAAAGATTGCATACATGTATAAATTTTCACAAACTGTGAGCACAATAGAAGACAGAAGCAATACATTAACCAGAGGGGGGTGGAATTTTCCTCTTAAAGAAGGGGTCCAACTTTTTCTGAGAGCCTGAAGAAATGTTGGAGTCCGCCTCCTTTTCTCTGCGCGCTTTGTTGGTCTTTCGTCCTCGAGTAAGGGGAGGAGACGGGACTGAAATGTCTTCAGGTTCAAGTGTTTCCACAGAATCGCTAGATGGGACTGAAACAGTAAGACCTGCCGAGCCAGAGGGGTCCGGATCTAAAGCCCGAAATTCTCTCGCTACTCCTGGGCCTGGGGGGGTGGAGTCTGGACGACTTTCGTTTGCCGGTGGATCTTCCTTCACTTCTGTTGCTTCGAGATTTGGGGCTTCATCTTCCTTCAGCGCATCAAAGCTGTTTTTATTTTCTAGAGTTGCCTCTGCTGGATGAGTGGCCTTTGGAGCCTGGGGTATCGGATCCTTTCTCCTTGGATGCCTCCGTCGGTTTGATACTGGCTGAAATTCATCTTCTTTGATTGGTCTCGGATCCTCAGGGACTTTGGGGCAGCTTTTTGCGAAATGACCGTATTCATGGCACCGGAGGCACTTAAAGGGGATCTGCTCGTAGTCCAACTCTTAGATATGGCACCATTCCCCCAGGGAGAGCTTGATGGCTTCCGGTAGGCCTTTCTCGAGATTAACCTCAACACAAATACGAGCGCAGGTATATTGTTCCTCTTTTGGTTTCACACTGTCCAGGAATCGCCCGAGCTTGTTTCCAATGTCCTCTAGAGTGCTTTTCCCCCAGAGGTGCAGGGGGAGGTGAGGCAGCCTAACCCAAACAGGGGCTGCGGTGATCTCGGCTCCGGGATTGAAGTCCAGAGTCCAAGGGGCTAAGAACAGTCCTCTCGACCCCATGAAATAGGGTCCAGATCTGAAGACTAGATCACGATCCTCTTTCTCTGAGAAGCTGAAGACAAAAAAAACCCTGCCTACTGCACTCCGTAGAATACTTCCCTGTATCATCGGCCTCCATCTTTCCTCAATCCATGCCTCCACCGTTTTGGGGCTGGGCCATAACCCCGTAAACTTTCCGATGAGGGCCCTTTCTGCCAGAAAGAGGGCAAAGTTACAAGGCTCCTCTGGAGAAAGCTCCGGAGAAGGGATCTCCTCCATCTTCTTAACAAACTTAGACGGAGGAGAAAGCTTGGATTTGGCTCCTGCCGAGCGGACTAACTCTTTAAATGCTTCCAATGGATCTTCCTCATTCTCGGCACTCGGATTTGAAGCCATCTTGGCAAGACGGCGACCACCTGGGATACCACTGTACCGGAATGCGTGCGCGCAGGAGGGACGCGCTGGAAACGCCGAATCACGCCCTGTATGTTGAGAGAGCGATGGGAACCTGGATCGGCAGCTACTAACGAAGCTCAGCGTACCTGCAACAAAGATTCAGAGCGATGGCGGCTAGGGTTTGGGCCCTAGCCGCTTTGGCGTTTCGTCTTGTTCCATCCGCCTCTTGAAGACGTCCACAAGAGTTACTGTATATCTCGGCATTGTTATGGTTCTTATAAATAATTAATAAATAATATTAAATAATTAATTATTCAATAAAGAATAAATATTTTTTTCCTCATATATGCACCACCAACAGACATATGTGTGCATGGGATATTCTCTACACACAAGAAAAATCCCATTAAACAATACACACACGATGCACAGGTACAGAACCACACATGTGCAGAGATATAGTTCTACAAAAGTATTTGCACATAAGCAATAGCCCATTACAAATTGCAATATTAAATAATTGATAAATAATTAATTACTTAATATTAAATCATTATTAAATATGTATCATGAGTGGGCCTAATGGTTAATAACATCTGTTTCCTCCCAAGAGGTCACAAGTTTAAATCCAGAGGGAGTAGGGTATGTATACCTACATAGAATTTTCCAATTAGATCGCTAGGTGAAGGGGGTCCCTTGTCCCACAAACAAAGGGGTCTCATACACCAATTTGGTGTTTAGCTTGGTTATGACCTTGAAATTAGATTATTATTATTTATTATCTAACAATCCACATATTGGTACGTAACCATAGTTGTGCGAGAATATATTGTGCAAAATACCCTGCACATTAGTAGTAGCACATTTCCCATTTCAATATTAAATTATTAATGAATAATTAATTGTTTAGTATTAAATAATTAATTTTTTAGTATTAAATAATTAATATATAATTAATAACTAGTCAATAAATAATACTAAATAATGCACATATGATGTACGGACACATAACAATAGTTGTGTTGGAATACAATAAACATGTACAAAGCCATGTTGTGCAATGATACACAAGTGGAAAAGTCTTCGAACATAAGCAGTGCAGAAGTCTTCACACATAAGTAGTAGCGCATTGCACATTGGAATATTAAATAATCAATAATTAGAAATTAGAATATTGCATACTGTGCATTGCACATTTATAAATAATACCATACCTATGTGATGTTATACCTATGCAAAGGTGCGGAGAAGTCATCAAGGCAGAAGCCTTTGCACATAAAATGAACATAAAAGTCTCTGCACAAGAAATATTACATAATTAATAATTATTTATTTATTTAATATTGAATAATTAATAAATAGTTAACAACTCATTAATAAAGAATATTAAATAATTAATTATTTAATAAAGTGTACATTGTATATTGGGCATTGGACATGAATAAATAATATCATAACCATGCGGGCATATACTTGTACAGAGGTGTGGACAAATGTTAAAAGCAAAAGTATCTACACACACAATGTACTACTAGGTTTTTCTTCACATTGAACAATTTGCTTTGTTTTGCTGATTTTTACAAACGTTTATGCTAGTTGTTTCAATTTTATTCTAATCATTGTCATCTTTGCATATACAATAATGTTTTTTCTTTATTATATGAATTATCTTTTGACAAAGACTATTCATTATCTATGCATCTACTTATACTAAGTTTAATTGTTCAGTATATATTTTCCAATTGGTAGGAGTTGTGCTACGATGCAAACCTTGTTTATTATGCCTAGTGTGATTCATTTTGTTCATTGAATTGTCCTATTAAATTCAAATTACCATGTAAATTTATATATCACAATTTGTTATGTATGACAAGTATTTGACAACTTTGTCAATTGATTTTATTAGATGTGACCATTCATAAATATGATGCTTTGATTCATTCGCAGATCTATCTTGTGCAAACAAGGAGATATAGTAAGTTTAGAACATTGTTAAATTTATCTAGACACAGTCAAGATGAAGAGAACTAATGGAGTCATGGAAACTATGGTGACAAAGAAAAAGGTGGTAGCTAGGTATTTAAATACAATGTATAAGGTTAAAGTTCAATGGGTATATAAATTAGGTATTTGACATCAATTGTAGATTATAAAATCATTAAATACCAGTGCAACATGTACAGACGTGTCAAGCACTTGCAAAAGACCAAATTATCGGTAACTTCTCTTGTCACAATGTGAATATGTATGTCGGGGCACTGTTGTATTATGTGCAGCCACATGTTCAGCCATATCGTGTTCCATAGATGTGTGTCCCTCCAAACACAACATTTGTTCTATTTTATAGGAACTGTGCGGAAAAATCAGAAAAGTCATTGCACTTTGATCTTATACTTTCAGACTGTCGTACTCCTAATAGTTTGCATAGCTACAAAATGAAATCTATTTATGATTTACTAAACCCAGTGAAACTTGCATTTTAATTGATTACCTGTATATGTACATTTATGGTTAACCATAATCTCGACCAAGAGAAGTTATGTTATAATGGCTAGTTGTTTATAGTTGCGTGAAAGTTCTGGACAATTTGTGCCATATATATATTTTAGTTGTAAACATCCCCAACTTACCAAGATTCATGTTTTCTATTTAAATTCCATATGAGTATGGACATATGTGTTGCACAATAATGCAAATATCTCGTTTAAGGAAACATTATAACAATGTGTTTTTTTATTGAGGTTTGATTACATTTGATTCTATATATAGTTCAATTAGAACATTATTCTTAGTATTTGTCTATTCACTCAGGCCAAGTTGCTTAAATAAATTGAAACCAAATGGTTGATTTCATGCCATGTTATTATCGATAGGCAAACATCAAAATGCCTAACTTTGTTTTTATGTAAAATCTTTATCACATGTTCTATTCTTTGTTGCACCAGATGAAACAGTAAAAGAATATGTTCAAACAAGTAGGCCAATATAAAGATTCACACCAATACCTGCAAGCAGAACAAATGCGATTGTGATTTGTTACACAATCACATTGTGAAAGAAATTTCTAACACTGATAGTAGAGATGCATATTGCATATGCAAACTTGTTTCAATTGCAATCTAGTTCTTGTAACAATATAACAATATATCAATATTGCAATGTAATATTACCAATAACATCCAAACAACTTGTTTTCAATTTCCATCAGGATTTTGACATAATTGAATTGCAAAGAATGCAACGGAACAATATTGCAATACTAACAGTGTCAATGAAATAAATTCAAATCAATGCATATGCTATCCTAGCATTGAATCAGTACACAAACAATATGTATATACAATGTATATGATATTATGCAAGAGAATTTTCGCCAATATAAAAAATCAGAACTAGATCAAAGTTATAGTATCTGCACAAAGAAATTGAAAAGAATAGACAAAAGTCATTGCACATGCACGATGACAATGTACTCATCCAATCTATACCCTACATGCAACACAAAATTGTCTTCGTTCAATGTAAATTTTCCATGTACTAGAAAATCGTGTAGCATATAAATTGTTATGAGTTTCTTTTGCAAATACGTTTTATATTGCATTTATATTAGACTATGAAGTTGTTCCTATAGTATAGGTTCCTTGGCGGTGCATTGCACATTATTGTTGTCAAATGTACATATGAAAACACTTCGACAATGTTTATATACAAAAGGGCATGTATGATTGCATCTTACACAGCCATACATTGCATTTTTTATCAAAGCATATGCACCTACAGGAGAATTGAAAATTGCAAAAAAATGTTCAAATGGAGTTGAATATGCATTTACTGCTATCACTGTATCATCGGCATGTTCATACAATACAAAGTTTAATAATTTACTATATGTGTGTGTGTGTGTGAATATGTTTTCAAATACTGTTGTACATGATATTTCGAGATAAATTTTTCAATATATACTTACAACATTTGTCGACCCAGTTATTTTTTCATAACTTTGACCTATGGTAAGTTCTATTATTTAAATGTCAACTTTTTTGTGCGGAACACCTTTTCTTTTCCATCTCTCCTCTTGGTTATATTTTAAAATAGAAAAATGATAAATTTCATTGTTTGCAATTATTGTTCTAGTGAAGCAAAGAAATGTCCATATGTCTCAAACAATTGCAGCTAATACATAAAATATTGTAGTTTTCATATAGCCACACCTAACATATATTAACATATAAACAAAAAACAATTGACAATGGAAAATCATATCGTTGCTTTGTCTTCCTCTGTGTTTCCATATTTTATATGCAAACTATACTATGATCCAATTTTCCTAGTCAACGTCACGACAACTCCAATAGTGCCAATGGGATGCATGTTTGTATTACTTATAAATTGTTTGATTGGTGTGCATGGTATGAAATTGTATTCTTTGCACATTGGAGACAATGTCTCAACAATACTTGATTCAACTATGCATATAACATGATTTCAATCACCATGGTTATAGCCACTTTTTGTTATATTTTTGAAATTTTCTATAGATATTCCAACTCCGGGAACAATATTTTTCTCATGTCTTTCAATGAGTTGTGCAGGAATAGTCAATGTAATTTCCATCATGCCATTTGCATATTTCATGTTAGCACGCAAGATTTAGTGTGTTATATTCTCCTTATCGAAATATGTGTTGTAAACAACCACACCTAACATATAGTAACATATAAACAAAAAACAATTGACAATGGAAAATCATATTGTTGCTTTTTCCTCCTCTATGTTTCCATATTTTATATGCAAACTATATTATGATCCAACTTTCCTAGTCAACGTCACAACAACTCCAATTGTGCCAATGGGATGCATGTATGTATTACTTGTAAATTGTTTGATTGGTGTGCCTAGTGTGAAATTGTATTCTTTGCACATTGGAGACAATGTCTCAACAATACTTGATTCAACTATGCATATAACAAGATTTTAATCACCATGGTTATAGCCACTTTTTGGTATATTTTTGAAAATTTATATAAATATTCTAGCTCCAGGTACAATATTTTTCTTATGTCTTTCAATGAGTTTTGCACGAATAGTCAATGTAATTTCCATCATGCCATTTGCATCTGTCATGTCAGTACACAAGATTTAGTTTGTTCTATTATCCTTATCGAAATGTGTGTTGTAAACAACCATCACATCACCAATGAATAATTCTCCAGTTCTACGACTGTTCAAGTCTTCTATTGACACAATGTTTGAAGTTCTGCAACTGCACCATGCAATAACAATTGCATAAAATAAGAAATATCAAAAATAGTTTCAATGTATTTCTTGTTCACCTACAAAATGAACACTTTTATATACATACCTATCCAATTGCCCATGTTGTGCATGGATACTTACTTCACCTGTACCTGTCACAATTAACTCCCCAACATTGATCGCTTTGATTCCAGGTATATCTATCTTGCCTTAACTGAATACAACAATTTGTAGATTGCATAAGTACATGTTGTTATTATCCAAATTTTCATCGCAACATGCAAAAACAAAATAGCCTATATGAATTTACCTATGACTCTGTTGTTGGGAGTGTGTCTATGATGCACTAGTACTAATACTTCCATGGCTTGTTCAACTTCTCTTGGTTGCAACGACATATAGGTGAATGCATAGCACATAGAATATATTCTATACTATTTTTGAATTGATACGTGGACATCTGAATGAAATGTATTAGTCTGTCTTTGTATATGTGCCGATGAAAACATTGTCCATTCACATATGACAGAGGACTGGCACATCTGTGTAATTTACAACTGGTCTACACTCACAATTTGTTCATTGCATGACAAGACATTCAATATGCACATAACTTGGAGTTGTAGACATAAAAACTTGACAAACACTAGATGCACAAATTACTACCAACATGATAGCAATCGATGCAATATTCTCTTTCGATTATGCCTGGTACTATGCAGTATTGATATATATTTGTGCATCTGCAAACAAGCCACCAAAGAAAAAGAGGTTGTTTCTTGTCTAATTATTGCAGGTATACCTTCTCTTGGAACATTGTTCTTTAGTTTCCTCTCTTGCATTTCTTGTTACTTCTTTCCCTCCTGCAATTTCCCTATTTCATTTTCATGCGAAAGTAGTAAAACAAAACCAATGAACACGTAATTAAACCCTTATGTCAAAATTGCATGGAATATACAATGTTAACGGACAACAAATCAATATCACACAAATCAAATTAGAAAAACACACCTTTGTAGCTCTTGTTACATATTTCTTTGTTTGCCCTATTGTCCTTTTTAACATCGGTGTTTGTTTTGATGCAATGCACATCGAAACACTCAAGCAACAATGCACATCGATGAGAGAAAGATGAAAAGATAATGAAAATTTCTAATATTTTATTTTCTCAACGACCAAAGAATCTGCTACATTAGCTACTTGCAATTCCCTACACAATTTCTTGGTCGAACACAGAAACAAGAACTTCCTGAATATGTAACAAGAATATGAAAATATGTTTTTTTCATGTTATTATTTTTTCATTCAGAAGGTTTATATATATATATATATATATATATATATATATATATA
>ML789638.1:85784-95821 GCA_009831015.1 Picea engelmannii
AAACCTTTAAAAAAAAACATACTTTGTTTTTGTTTCTGTATATCTTTGAGTCCTTTTCCATATATATAATTTTTGAGGTTCTCTTGCACAATTTTATCTACCCCTGAAAAAAGAAAAATATGAACCAAGCATTCAATTTTTTTTGGCAATAGAAACTAAAAAACTACACAAAAAAAAGTCACATGAATTCTCTGCATAGGCATTGAAAATACACAGTGTTGGTCGTTCTAGCCATATTCCTTTCTCACCTCCAACCTGCACCAGAAATCGTTGCATAGAGTGTTGCCATATGTTGATAGATATACTTGGTGCACTTAAGATAGTCTATTTTTTAGGCCTTGTAAGGAGTCCCAACATCGACTAGTCTCATGTATTTCCAATCTTCTTCCCTCGCACATTTTCAATAGCTTTGCATCCCTAATAGTCACAAGAAAATCCATTTGCAACATAGCTCCCCTATTTATCGTAAATTGATTTTCTCTAATATAGGACAAAAGCACACCCATCTAGAAACACTGCAAAGAAAATGCGTTGCTTATCTACAAATGGTTACATGGATTTTTATTACTACTATTGTTATTGGAAACCTAGCCAATATACTTGTAAAATACATTTTGGTCGTTGCAAATCATGCTATTGGCGTTGACGCAACAACAACTCTGTGACCCGTCTATCTTTGGAAAATTTGCAAGTAACAACACAAAAAACCATTTTTTTTATGATGCACATCAAGAATATCCCATTTAACCATTTGTTACAATAATACAGGAAGTTACACTAAACATGCCATAAATGATCCAGGTGGATATTGGTGGCCACCCACCTATTCCAACTGGCCCAAAATACCCACCTATTCCAACTGGCCCAAAATAGTCTTCTGGAAATTTACTATTTTTAGTAGTTTTTCAGTTCCTAAACTTCAGAGGCCATTTTGAGAGTCTAAATGAAATTTTTTTGGGATCCAGCAGTGTCGATTATTATATGGCATCCAACCCTTCAAGGATGAGGTATTATGTGATTTTTCCCCACTGGATGTCTGTGATTTTCTGTTGTACCAACCATATATGTGGAACTTCCATTCCATTTATGAGTCTCGACCCCGTAATGTCATTGTTACTCTAGGGGGTCCTCTCTACAGGATAAAAAAGGTAGTTCCAACTATTGTCCCACCTAAACAGTGTCGCAAGGTAGTATCTCATACTACAAAATTAAGCTTCTTCATAGTCTGTTCAAAAGGTGAATAGAACAACACCACAACCACTGCAGCGTCAGTCCAAGAACCTTCTATCCAAAAGAAGAAGGTCGACGAGATTGAAACAAACTATAAGGATTCTGGTGCAACACGCACCACTCGACACACCTGCTACTTCCAGGACCTTCTTCTTTAATGGCCCGAAGAGTCAAAATACTCTTCAACCCCCTGTTCGGGAGTTCTCAATGCCCACAGGTTCTCTTTGTGCTCTCCTTCTTCAAATCGAGAAATCGGAACTCACACCTCTGGGACCTCCGATCCCCAAATCCCGATGCCACCTGTCCTCCACTCCAGGCTTAACCTTGTCAAGAAATCGTGTATCGGGTTTTCGCGATTTCCATGGTCGATGTTCACGGGACTTTCCAAACCTCGAACTCTGATAGCCTGACACCCGTCGATCTCCAAATGCTATCACATGGGGCCCATCGCAATTCGGAGTTTCGCAGTTCCTCCGGCAGAAATTCTTATAACAACGGAAACCCCAAAAAGCCGATCCCTGATTCTCTGAAATCTCGTGCCACATGTCCCCGCGGCAATCAATGGCTCCAGTTACATCAGGAAATCGCTAATCGCGATTTCAACAGGAAACAAACTCCTGTCTCTGCAAACCCCGATGAGCCAAATCCCGATGGATCTTGGCTCCTCCTTGGCACGCTTAGGCTTAACCCGTATGCATCTCCTCAAGATCTAATGGCTGGCGGGATTTCGCAAGGCTCCTCTGTGAATCTTAGCCGTTGATTCCTCCCCTTCAAGGACTCCTCCTGATCTAAAGCTCCTTCCTACTCGAACTTTCTTCGAACCGCCTTCTGGGTTCTCCTCCGCGGTATCACGAAGGAACTATTCCTCCTGAGCTTGTCAACTCTGATTCCTTCAGAGACTTTGCACACACTCTTCGTGTACGACCTTAACAACTCCCAAAGTGTTGAGTCTTTCAGACTCTGTGCACCTCCGGAAACAGTAGTCTCTGCCTTCTTTTGCTCATATTTATTACCTAGACTCCTAATTTCGCTTGTACGCTCTTCGCACGGCTTCCACAACGACCCTATAATTTCTGGGGGAATGAGAATAAGCGCTTAACTATCGAGCCCTCATCAACGCACTCTATGCGGATGAATTCAACTGCACTCTATGCAAGAATCTCCTGGCTCAGACAAAGAAACAATTGAAACTTATTCTCTTCTCTCTCTCTCTCAGACTTCAGTTTGAAACCCTGAAATCACATACACAACATATTCAAAGAAAATGCATGACCAGAAAGCAAACATTCATGAGCACATAAACAACATACACAGAGAAACAACACCAGCCATGAAATTGAATCAAAGACTCTCTTTTATTAATTCAAATCTGTACATGGGGTTCTGCATAAAATTTCTCTGCTTGCTCTCTCTTCGGAATGCTTGATTCTGAATTCTTGTTACAATGTACAAAGGAGGGTGTCTATATCTGTTTTCCCTCTCGAACTCTAAACTGTCTAATATGGAATTAAAACATCTATCTACCTGCATTAAATCTATTAAATGCCTTCTATCTAATTCAGACAAGAGCGTATGGCTCGAGGTCTTGATACAATACAACATGCGCTCCTTCATAAATGTTTCATTGAAGGATATGGCGCTTCATCTTTAATGAAAACTCAAAAAGTTTATCAAGTTTATATGTCATGTGTTTAAAAACACATGCGTTGGTTCCATGCTTGCTTCGGTAATCGCGATGCTCCTGCATCATACTCCCTGGCTTGAAAGATTTCATGGGATCCTATCCATGAGCTCCTGCATGGTCTGTCCATGCTTATGAATCACTGCTTTTGTCTCCCAACTGGCATCCTCCACTGGATGATTCTTCCATTTGACCAGATACTCAAAATATTGCTTTCGCCTGGTCTTCTTTCCCACTCGCTTGTCTAGTATACACTCCATTTGTGGCCTTTCTGCAGTGGGCATCTGCTTCTGCCATTGGATTTATGGCTATTCATCACTCTCATCTCCTGCTTCCTCGGCCTTATAGGGATATAAGTCTGAGACATTGAATGCCGGAGATATTTCGATCTCATATGGCAATTCAATCTCATAAGCATTTTCTCCCAATTTCTTCAGGACTCTGCATGGTCCAATTTTCTTCATTTTGAGCTTGTTGTATGTTCCCCTTGGGAACCTTTCCTTTCTCAAGTGTGCCAGAAAAAGATCATCAACTTCAAACTGAAGTTGTCTTCGATGCTGATCTGCTCTGCACTTGTACTCCTGATTTGTGTTTATCAGTCGTTGCTTCACCTCATCGTGAAGTCCCTTCATTGCTTCAGCGAATTCCTCTGCACTAGCACTGCTAGTCGTAGCCTGTTTTGACTCCCTGAGTTCAGAAACTCCACTTGGTTGTGTCCCATAGACAATCTAAAATGGACTTTTACCTGTACTCCGATTCACTGAATTGTTGTATGCGAACTCCGCCTGTGGCAATATGGTGTCCCAGCTGCTATGGTGCTTTGTCACCAGGCTTCTCAACAAGTCTCCCAAGCTCCTGTTGACCACTTCTGTCTATCCATCCGTCTATGTATGGTAAGTTGAACTAAACGCCAAGTTATTCCCTAGCTTCTTCCATAGCGCCCTCCAAAAATGCCCTATGAATTTGGTATCCCTGTCCGACACTATACTTCTCAGCAATCCATGGAGTCGAATGATCTCTTTGAAAAACAAGTTTGCGATGTGAGTCGCATCGTTGGTCTTCTAACATGGTATGAAATGTGCCATCTTAGAAAACTTGTCAACCACCACAAAGATGGAATCATGTCCTCGTTGCGTCCTTGGCAAACCCAATACAAAATCCATGCTAATTTCCTCCCATGGCCTCTCCGGTAAGGGTAACGATTAATAAAGACCTATGTTCTACTTTCTTCCCTTCGAATGTTGGCAAATTATGCACCTGTCAATAAACTTCCTAACATCTGTTCGGATCTTCGGCTAAAAATATGCTTCGCTCAGCTTTGCGAATGTCTTGTCGTCGCCAAAGTGCCCTGCTAATCCACCGTTGTGCTTCTCCTTTAGCAGGTTCTCCCTCATGGAGCAATTCGGAATGCATAACTGGTTGCCTTTGAACAACAGTCCATTCTGAGTCATGTAATCCATCCATGGGCTTCTGTCTCTGAGAACTGGATTCTCAGTCGCCTCGTATGCCTCTACAAAATCTGCATCACCTGCGTACATGTCCCTCAGGTTTTCAAAACCCAATGTCTTGACTCAGAACTCCTGCAACAACAAACATTTCCTGCTCAAAGCATCAGCCACTTTGTTAGCAGTTCCTAAAATGTGTTTAATTAAAAATGTGAAATTATGCATATACTCTACCCATTTTGCATGTTTCTGATTCAACTTCTCTTGTTGACTCACAAACTGCAATGCATGATTATCGTTGTACAATACAAATTCTTTCGGGATCAAGTAATGCCTCCACTTCTTCAATGCCTGTATGATGGAATAAAACTCTTTATCATACATGGAGTATTTCACCTTTGCCTCATCCAGCTTCTCGCTGAAATATGCAATTGGTCTATCCTCCTGGCTCAAGACAGCTCCTATGGCAAAGCCACTTGCATCACATTTCACCTGGAAAACTTTTGAAAAATCCGACAACACCAAAACTGGTTGTTTGGTGATCTTTCGCTTCAACAGATTGAAGCTCTTCTCTGTTTCTTCAGTCCAATGAAAAGATTTATGTCTTTTCTTGACTGTGTCCATCATTGCTGCGCTAATTCCATTGAAGGTTCTGATGAATTTCCTATAGAAACTTGCCAATCCATGGAAACTCCTCACCTCGAAAACATTTCTCGGTGATGGCCAATTCTTGATCAATTCCACTTTACTTGGATCCATTTTTAATTCATTCGCCGAAATGACAAACCCCAAGTAAATGAGCTTTGTCTTCATAAATGAAGATTTCTTCATGTTTATCAACAGCTTCTCCTGCTGTAGCTTTCTCATCACAATAGCCAAATGTTTCAAATGCTCAGCCTTCGTCTTACTGTAGATCAACATATCATCCAGATATACGACTACAAATTTCCCGATGAATTCTTTCAGGACCTCATTCATCAGCCTCATGAATGTGCTCGACGCATTTGTCAAACCAAATGGCATGACTAGCCATTCGTACAAACCTTCGTTCATCTTGAATGTTGTTTTCCATTCATCACCTTCCCTCATGCGAATCTGGTGATATCCTCTCTTCAGATCAATTTTTGAAAAATAATTTGCCCCGCTCAGGCAATCCATCAGATCATCCATTCTCGGCAGTGGAAATCTATACCTGATGGTAATTTTTTCGATTTCTCTAGAGTCGGTACACATTCTCCAACCTCCATCCTTCTTCAAACTAAACATGGTTGGAACAGTACACAGACTCAGGCTTTCCCTGACCAGTCCTTTGTCCAACAACTCCTGGACCTACTTCTTGACTTCCTCATTTTCCTGTGGAGTCAATCTGTACGCAGCCTTATTTGGCAAACTAGCTCCTGGTATGAGATCAATGTGATGACTCACACTCCTCATCGGTGGCAATGAACGAGGTAATTCGTCCATGATGATGTCAGCGAACTCTCCCAGCAGTTCCTGAATCTCAACTGGTAAGTCATCTACTCTCGTGCTAGTCAGGACAATCCTCGGCTTCCTGACCACAAAGAATTGTGGATCTTCCTTCTTCTCCATTTCTGTGAGAAGTTCCTTCCCACTCATGAGAAGTATTGTGTTGCTTACTTCCGGATTTACCTCCTTATCCTTTATTGGAAGAAATCTATGGGTTCTCCCATTTTTCTCCAGGGTATACGTATTCATTTTCCCATCATGAATTATGTTTCTGTCATACTTCCATGGTCTTCCCAGCAGTAAATGGCATACATCCATAGGAATAACATCACAAAGAATTTTATCATTATATCCTCCTATATTGATGTCCACTAAGCACTGTTTAGTGACATTCACATGATGTCCCTTCTGTAGCCAAGAAACTTTGTATGGACTCGGGTGATCAGTCGTTTCCATCTCTAATTTCTCCACCATCTCGGTTGAAACGAGATTATTGATACTTCCGTTGTCCACAATGACCTTGCATTTCCTGTCTTTGGTCTTGCATGCGGTTCTGAACAGTTGGCTTCTTTGAGCTGTATCCACCACCTCCTTCTCAGGTGTCAAAAGGACTTTATGCATCCCAAGCGATCTTCCGCTTTCTGTATCTTCAGACTGAGTATCATGCCTCTGCGCTTCAGCGATGTGAGTTTCTCCTCTGTTCTTCTTTCTGTCTGGATAGTTAATTGCCTTGTGTCCATCCTTTCCACATGTGTAGCATGTGATGATTCCACCTCGGCCTCTTCCCCTACCTCTGGTATGAGGAAAAGTGTTTGCATCAACATAATCTCCTCCACTCTGCTCGTTATGCTGCCCCCTCTGTTCAACGTATTGTTGTCCTCGCTGTGAGGTTCCACCTCTCTCAACCTTACCCTGAGGCTTCCTCCATTCCTCCTTGGGCTTCGGATATTTCTCCTGGGCAACTTCCTTGCCCCTGGGCTGAATATTTCCTCGCCCTCATTGTCCTTTCTTACGGCTCAACTTCTCCTCGGCTTTCAGAGCCATCTGGTAAGCATCCTCAACCTTTCTGATGGTTGTCATGCTTAATTCATCCTGAATTTCATACCTCAGGCCATTCATATACCTGGCAACTTTTTCATCATCACTCTCTCGATGACCTTCTCTGATATTGAGCTTGTAAAACTCTTTGGTGTATTCCTTAACCGTCATCAACTTCTGTTTCAGGTTCTGCATTCACCTGAACAGTGTGATCTGATAATCCCTTGGGATGAATTTTGCCTTCATCTTTGCAATCATCCGATCCCAGCTTTTAATCTTTTGTTTGCCTTTGGAATGTCTATCTGCTTGTAGCTCGTCCCACCACAATGTTGCATGTCCCTTCAACTTCATGACAGCATGCCTAACCTTTTTATCCTCTTCGATATCCTCATAATCGAAGTAGGTGTCAAGAGCCCTGATCCAGTCTAACAGCTCTTCTGCATCCAGACTTCCTTCATAGACTAGAATATCCATTTTGGTCTTAGAACTCATCCGAGCGATAGCCTTAATTAACCGCTCATTTGCTGCATCTTCAGTTGCAACTTCTCCTTGTGGTTCAACTTCAACCTCATTGTCAGAATCACTAAGATCCCCAACACCAGCTGTGCGTCTCTAAGTTGTTTCCATCTCCTCGAGTCTCGCTCTGATATCTCGTATCTGTCTTTCCATCTCTGGATTCCCTGTCGGCCTACCTCTTCTTCTCACCTCCCTATCTTCTGGGTCAGGTGATTTTCTTTCTCTTCTGGGCGGCATGGTGAATTCTTCTCTTCTTCTCTGCTACAGAAAATAGAGAAATTATCTGGCTCTGATACCACTTGGTGCAACATGTGCCACCCGACACACCTGCTACTACCAGGACCTTATTATTTAATGGCCCAAAGAGTCAAAATACTCTTCAACCCCCTATTCGGGAGTTCTCAATGCCCACAGGTTCTCTTTGTTCTCTCCTTCTTCAAATTGGGAAATCGAAACTCACACCTCTGGGACCTTCGATCCCCGAATCCCGATGCCACCTGTCCTCCACTCCAGGCTTAACCTTGTTAAGAAATCACATATCGGGTTTTCGCGATTTCCATGGTCGATGTTCACGGGACTTTCCAAACCCTGAACTCCGATAGCCTGGCACCCGTCAATCTCCAAATGCTATCACGTCGGGCCCGTCGCAATTCGGAGTTTCGCGGTTCCTCCGGCAAAAATTCTTATAACAACGAAAACCCCGAAAAGTCGATCCCCGATTCTCCGAAATCTCGTGCCACATGTCCCCGCGGTGATCAACGGCTCCAGTTACATCAATAAATTGCTAATCGCGATTTCAACATGCAACAAACTCCTGTCTCTGCAAACCCCGATGAGCCGAATCCCAATGGCTCTTGGCTCCTCTTTGGCGCACTTAGGCTTAACCCGTATGCATCTCCTCAATATCTAACGGCTGGAGGGATTTTGCAAGGCTCCTATGTGAATCTTGGTCATTGATTCCTCCCCTTCAAGGACTCCTCCTAATCTAAAGCTCCTTCCTGCTCGAACTTTCTTTGAACCGCCTTCTGGGTTCTCCTCTGCGGTATCACGAAGGAACTATTCCTTCTGAGCTTGTCAACTCTGATTCCTTCAGAGACTTTGCACACACTCTTCGTGTTCGACCTTCAACAACTCCCAAAGTGTTGAGTCTTTCAGAATCTGTGCACCTCCGGCAACAGTAGTCTCTTCCTTCTTTTGCTCAGATTTATTACCTAGACTCCTAATTTCGCCTGTACGCTCTTCGCACGGCTTCCACAACGACCCTATAATTTCTGGGGGAATGAGAATAAGTGGTTAACTATCGAGCCCTCATCAACGCACTCTATGCAGATGAATTCAACTGCACTCTATGCAGGAATCTCCTAGCTCAGACAGAGAAACAATTGAAACTTATTCTCTTCTCTCTCTCTCTCAAACTTCAGTTTGAAACCCTGAAATCACATACACAGCATATTCAAAGAAAATTCATGACCAGAAAGCAAAAATTCATGAGCACATAAACAACATACACAGAGAAACAACACCAGCCATGAAATTGAATCAAAGACTCTCTTCTATTAATTCAAATTTGTACATGGGTTTCTGCATAAAATTTCTCTGCTTGCTCTCTCTTTGGAATGCTTGATTCAGAATTCTTGTTACAATGTACAAAGGAGGGTGTCTATATCCATTTTCCCTCTCGAACTCTAAACTGTCTAATATGGAATTAAAACATCTATCTACCTGCATTAAATCTATTAAATGCCTTCTATCTAATTCAGACAAGAGTGTATGGCTCGAGGTCTTGATACAATACAACAAGCGCTCCTTCATAAATGTTTCATTGAAGGATATGGCGCTTCATCTTTAATGAAAACTCAAAAAGTTTATCAAGTTTATATGTCATGTGTTTAAAAACACATGTGTTGGTTCCATGCTTTCTTCGGTAGTCGTGATGCTCCTGCATCAGATTCCTTTTGCACACACTCATATCATATAACTAGGATGGTTAAAAAGGTCCAACCCTTTCAGCCACAGGTTCGTGACAGCCTTCAACAAGCTAAGAAGCGTAACTTCTCCAGCAAGGCAAGCAGCTCATCAAGATGCAGATTCATCAAATGTTTTTCCCTCTCCCTCGGGAACTCAACACAATGGATACCATTGCTTCCTAAGGAGTGAGGATTGATCTAGGTGGATATTGGTGGCCACTCACCTATTCCAACTGGCCCAAAATAGTCTTCTGGAAATTTACTATTTTTAGCATTTTTTCGGTTCCTAAACTTCTGGGGCCATTTTGAGGGTCTAAATGAAGTTTTTTCTAGATCGAGCTCCTCAAGGATAACCAACGACTCTAATCGATCCCAAAAAGTGAATCTCTACGACAATACATTTCCAATGAGCTTGCACCTGTTGACGAGCGTAAATGACACATTGTCAACTAGAAGGTCAGATCTGGACCGGGGTTGTCTAATTAACCTAAGCCATTTGGTATGAACTGACCCGATGGGTTTAATGGCTCAGTTAGCCAACTAAGGTCCTAAAAATAATAAAAGAAACAAACTAATCTAAAGCTATGATTCTAACAATTTATATACTAATTACAAGTGTTCAAATAGAAACATGAATATACAAATGATTATAAACAATCTATATACAGTTTGCAAGGTTTACTTGAAATCTTG
>ML789638.1:116341-133285 GCA_009831015.1 Picea engelmannii
GGGGTCCACAACATTATCATCTTTTCCTCTTCTGGGGTTAGGGTTTTGGATTTTATTTATGATAAAAATTCCTTTGTAGCCTCATTGTAAAAACATATTCTTGTGAATGTAGGTAGCCATCACATCGTTTCTCATAGATAAGCTTCCACCATTCTAGAGAGTCTTTCACTCTGTATTTCTATAGTTTTGTATATTTTGCTCTTTAATAGAAATTGTGTATTATTGTATCTTTGTGTTTATGGTTATATCTCTGATATAGATCTGTTATATTATTGTCTCTCTTGCAATATCTCTGTATATTTTTTTGTTATATATTCGCTCTCATTTCGTGTCAAAAATAATCGGGATTAGTGGTATCATAGGAGGTTTCTCTTGATTATTTTTCAATGCATGTCCCTGACAAGGTATGAGTATAGAAAGTTGGGTCTCGAGCTTGTCTCTCTTGAGTACAATCTCTCTCACATGCCCAAGAAACCCTCCATGGTGGAATAAAATAAAAATGACAGAGCATAAGATTCTATCATTTTTTTTTCTTGAGAAAGCTCTCACGCGATAGAGGGATGAAATGATGGAGAATTTTTCCCACATCCTTCAACGCTTGTTGATAATAGCAGGAATTTCTTCATCAAGTGGCCACTTTAGAAGCACCTATCCTTTCAAGGTACAAGTCAACTTTGATATTCCTGTATTTGAAGCTCAGATAGATGATGATGCCCTTGAAAAATGGTTAAATACGCTAGAAGGTTATTTCTCTGTTCACAATTTTTTCGACAAATAAAATATCACCTTCACACTCCTTAAGGATCTCCCCCATGTCAAACATTGGTAGGAAACCTACTCGAAGAAAAGTTACACAAAGAAGTCTGGAATATATGGGGTCGAGCCTACTTGGGATTTTTTTGTGGATGCAGTCAAGGAACAATATTAAGTTGTTGGTAACTGTGATGACCAATACATGAGATGGACCACACTACATCAAGAGAGGGGCCAAGTAGTGCTAGATTCAACCAGCCTTCAGAAAACCAGTCCAAGCCACATGAAAAGAAGGGTAACAGAAAGATGAAGAATGACACTGGAAAATGATGTGATTTCCACAAAATCCCCTAGCACAACAACGATGATTGTAGCTCAAAATAGTCTTTTGTGGATGATATCAAAGACAAGGAGTTGAACCCTGATTCATAATCGTATTCATAAAACACTAGTATAAGATAGATCATCGACGCAGATCCCACTACTACTTTCATGACCGCAACAATTCAACTAGAAGGACTAGCGGATCTTGAAGAGGGGGAGCACCTTTTTCATTCATAGATGTGGGTGAAGGGGACCCTGCTTCATTTTATTGTTGATAGCAGGAGCCAGAAGAACCTCATCTCAATACAGGTTTTCAAACAGTTGGGATTGTCGACAACACCACACCTGCAACCATACAACATCGAGCGACTTCACCAAGGACGATACCTCTGTTTCAGCCAGCAATGTTGATTGTTATATGACATCTAGCCCTTCAAGGTTGAGGTATTATGTGATGTTTCCCCACTGGATCTGTGTGATGTTCTATTGGGTCATCCATATATGTGGAAGTGCCATTCCATTTATGAGTCTCAACCATGTAGTGTCATTGTTACTCTAGGGGGTCATATCTACAGGATACCAAAAGTATTTCCAACTATTGTCCCAACTAAACAGTGTTGCAAGGTAGTATATCATATTACAAAATTTAGCTTCTTCACAGTCTATTCAAAAGGTGAATAGAAGAACACTGCAACCACTACAACCTCATTCCAAGAACCTTTTGTCCAATAGAAGAAAGTCGATGAGATTGAAGAAAAGCACAAGGATTCTTTCTGCATATAGTCATCTCATATATACAGATTGGTTAAAAAATTCCAACCCTTTCAGCCACAGGTTCATGACAACCTTCAACAAGCTAAGAAGCACAACTTCTCCAGCAAGGCAAGTAGCTCATCAAGATGCAAATTCAACAAACACTTCACCTCTCCCCTAGGAACTCAATGCAATGAGAACATTACTTCCTAAGGAGGGACGATTGATCCAGGTGGATATTGGTGGCCACCCACCTATTCCAACTGGCTCAAAATAATATTTTGGAAATTTACTATTTTAGCAGTTTTCGGTTCCTAAATTTTTGGGGCCATTTTGAGGTTCTAAATGAAGTTTTTTGGGGTTCAAGCACCTCAAAGAGATCCAAAGGCTCTAATTTATCCCCAAAAATGAATCTCCTCAACGATACCTTTCCAACGAGCTATTGTGCATCCCAAACAGAGATTGTATGCCAAAGTTATGCCCCCGAGAATTTGATACACCAAACTACCCAAAATGGGGTCCATAAAATTACATTGGCTTTTCATCTTTTGGAGTTAGGGTTTTGAATTTTTTTTATGATAAAAATGAATTTGGAGCCTCATTTTTAAAACATCTTCTTCTAAATGTGAGTAGTTGTCACATCTCTTCTTAGAGATAAGTTGCCACCATTCTAGCGAGTCTTTCACTCTGTATCTCGATAGTTCTGTACATTTCACTCCTTAATAGAAATTGTGTATTATTGTATCTCTATGTTTATATTTATATCTCTAATATATCTATGTTATATTATTGGCTCTCTTTCAATATATCTATATATTTATGTGTTATATCTTCGCTCTCATTTCGTACCGAAAATCATCTGGATCGGTGGTATCATAGCATGCTACCCTTGATCGTTTTTCAATGCATGTCCCCGATGAGGTCCGAGTATAGCAAGTTGGGTCTCAATCTTGTCTCTTTTGAGTATAATCACTCTCACATGCCCAAGAAACCCTCCATCAAGGAAGAAAATAAAAACGACGAAGTAGAATATTCTATCAATATATTGCTTGAGCAAGCTCTCAAGTGACAGAGGGATGAAATGATGGAGAATTTTTCCCACATCCTTCAACATCTTTTGATAACAATATGAACATATTAATCAATTAGACACTTTGGATTCATCTCTCATTTCAAGGTACAAGTCAATTTTGATATTCCCATATTTGAAGGTCAGATAGATGCGGATGCTCTAGAAAAATGGTTAAATATGATAAAAGGTTATTTCTTTGTTCACAATTTTTCTGACAGGGAAAATATTACCTTCACGGTCCTTAAGACTCTCCCCCATGTCAAACATTGGTGGGAAACATACTGGGAGAAAAGTTCCATAGAGGAGTCTGGAATATATGGATACCACTTGGGATTTTTTTGTGGATGCAATAAAGGAACAATATTACCCTATTGGTAACTATGACGACCAATACATGAGATGGACCACACTGCATCAAGAGAGGGGCCAAGCAGTCTCGGAGTTCACAAATACTTTCCATACCTTGAGCACCAAGCTGGGTATCAAATACTCTGGGTGACATTTGGTTCTGAAATACCGTGGGTCTCTACACAAATACATCCAAACTGAAATGGATTTTTTGGACATCTCATCACGGGGTGCTGCATATCAATATGTTATTAAACTTGAGAAAAAATTTAAGCACCAGAACAAGCGGGATATCAGGTCTTAAAATCCACAACTTTTGATTAAGTTTGGTTGTCATTGATGTCAACCCTTACAAAGTTGGAGGAACCTCATATGGCATCTAGAAGCCCTAAAAGGTCAAACTAGTCATAGTGGTTTAAGAGATTTTAGAAGGTAAATAATAAAGTGAAGTGATGAGTGTACTATAATTCAAATTGAATACAAAATAAATTATTTAAATAGTAAATTTAATGGAGAAATTAGAAGTGGGTTAACCCTAAAATAAGGAAAGTGGACAAAGTGACCTAGAAGATGCTTCTAAGGAAGCTACTTGGAGAGTATAAATAAGAGGCAAGGCTCTCTAATTTAATATCACACTTGATAATATTGAATATCTATAGGTGACTGAGGTAACCAAAGGATATCTAAGCCGAATTTCAGAGGGAAGGTTAAAAAAAGAAGGCCGGAATTAAAGGCAGGATAAATAATTTTGATGATGTTTTCTAAGATATGTTATTTATAGGTCATCTTACCATTTTCATAATAAATTGTTTTGTATAATGATTCAGACCATGAAAATGATAGGCGATTGAGGAAACATATCCAAGTATCTATAGTAAAAATTTCATCTTGAGGATCATTGTATTTTTGGTGTTACACTCCGTGGAAAATAGGGTTTATGGCTAGTCCTGAAACTAGTCTAAAACATGTGTTTCAGGTAAAAATGTCATAAATTATTCATAACATATCCAAATTTAGTAAGAACAAATGTTTTGGTTAGAGTACAGTATATAGTATTATGTGTAACATTTTTAGATCGATTCAACAAATATTCCATGTGGGGCACTCTCTACAAGGTCGGTCTCTAGAATAAGCCAGAATTCAACAAGGTATGCCATTTTTGCTATAACTCCTTTTCTGAGAGGTTCCAAGTAGTGACACCTGGAGGAATTGCATAAAACAAACTGAAGAATTTTTTTTACTATTTTCATATCTTTATTCATTACAGGTACATAGTTATGATTATTTCAAGTTAGGGTTGTTGATTAATCCCAAACTAGTCATGTGAGACTAAAGAAAAGTTTGATGACAATGCTAGTCTCTTGTTGTGAAAGTTAAGGAAGGTTTGCAGGTATGTGATCATATACACCAGGTCTATTACAGAATTGCAAATCATATTTGGATGATGAATTGATGAGGGCTTTTGGTTAAGGTACATGTTGGGTACATGGTTAAGACAAGTAGTTGATGAGTTGGCACATACATGAGGTGTATAGTTGATGATGTTGGTACATATTGATGAGTCATAGTTGATGAGTAGTTGACACATTATTGGTACATACTTGGTACATGGGTTGATGAACTTTTTTATGGTACAGGTTGATTACATGTTGTTTGGTATAGGTTGGTGAATGGTTGATGCACTTGTTTATGCTACAGGTTGATTACAGGTTGAGGTACAGGTTGATGAATGGTTGATGCATGGTTTGAGTTTATTGGTACAGGTTTACAGTGGTATATATCATAGTGATAGTGTGACAGTGGTTCCATCGTTCTACTTCTACTTCAGGGCGGTTGGATGAGACAAGGATAGGTGGTTGTAGCCACCTTCTTATTGTAGTCGAAGAACATAGGGGGTTGTAGCCTCCTTCTGGTTGTAGCCAGATAATAGGGGAGTTAGAGCTTCCATCAGTTTGTATCTTGAGAAACAAGGGGGTTGGAGCCTCCTTCCAGTTGCAGCCAAAAAACAAAGGAGTTTGGTGCTTCCAATGAATGTAATTCTTCAAGACATATAAGAAAAAGCATTTCATGGTTTTCTCTCACTTTGGGTTTCCACATAAAACATTTGTGTATTGTGTATGTGTATTATTTTTCATTTGTTCATTTCTTATTTACTCTGCAGTTATTGGATGATAATGTTGCATTGATATAACACTTGGTTTATATGGTTAAAAATGATTAAATTTCTCTATTACTGATTCACCCCCCCCCTCAGTAATCTAACAATTGGTATCAGAGCAGGTTCCTTCAGAAATCAGTTTAACCACTGAAAGGTAGATCATGCAGAGCAACAACTTGTATAAAAATGGAATACCACAGTTCAATGGAAAGAAGTATGCATTTTGGAGCATAAGGATGAAAACATATATACAGGCACAAGGATTTGAAATTTGGCAATCAATCATAGATGGATACACAACACCAACAGTTCTGCCAACAAATGACAAAGCAATGAAACTCATTCAGAATAATTCCAAAGCTAAAAATGCACGTCTGAATGGTCTTAGTGAAATGGTATTCACCAAAGTTGCACATTGTCAATATGCTAAAGAGATTTGGGACAAACTTCAAAATATTTATGAAGGAGATTCAAAAGTCAAAGCAGCAAAGCTTCAAACTTACAGAGGTCAGTTCGAACAACTTAAGATGAAGGAAGATGAGAATATTGCATCTTACTTTTTATGAGTTAATGAAACAGTAAATGCAATCATAGGATTGGGAGAAGAAATCAAAGAATTCTTAATTGTTCAAAAAGTACTAAGATCTCTTCATATGAGATTTGACCCTAAGATATCATCACTAGAAGAAAGATCATATATAAACTCAATAAGCATGGACGAATTACATGGAATCTTCACAGCATATGAAATGAGAACTGAATAGGAAAATCCAAATATAAAAGAAGAAACTTTCAAAGCATCCAAAAAGTCAAAGAAAAAGGGAAGGCAAAAAGATGAACATAGCAGCATCAATGACATCTTGGAAGATGATGAATAAGTGGCCAACTTTGTCAAAAGACTAAACAAGGGAACCGACAGTAGGTATATAGGTAAGTTTAGTTTTAATTTATTTTAATTGTGATGGTATTGGTCATTTTGCTAACAAATGTCCTTATAAGAAAAAGAGAAATGATGAAGGTTACTCAAAATTCAAACAAACATTTAAAGGAAAAAGAACCACAAAGAAAGTTTTCAAGAAAATCTTATGCACCAAAGAAGACATCTCATCATCAGATGAAGATGAAGTCAGTGACAGTGAGACAGAAAGAGTTCTATTCATGGCAGTAGAAGACTCTGATAAAGAAGACTCTGAAGAAGAATATGAAGAAGTCAAAGAAGAAATTGAAGAGGAAGAAGTTGACTACCGAGAGGAATTAATGCATTCCATAGAAGTTATCAGAAGAGAAAAGAAGAAAAAAAAGAAACTACAAGAAAAAATAGACAAGAAAGAAGACACTGAAGAACTAGAACAAATGATCAAAAATTTGAAGGTTCAAATAGAAGAAGATAAAAGAATTGAAGAAGTACTCAAAGAACAGCTAGAAGAAAAAGACAAGATCATTGGAAATTTGGAAGCAGAGATTGTCACATTAAGACAGAATATTCAAAAAAAAAATATGCAGAACAGCTCAAAAGTTTTGGATGACATTATTAGCAGTCAAAAATATCATCATGACAAGTCCGGACTTGGATACAATCAGACAAAAAAAGGATCAAAATCCAAAACAATAGAGAAAGAAACATATCCAAACATATTTGCAGAAACAATCAAGGGGGATAGGAAGATCTACAAGGAAGATTACAGGGACACTCCTCCATTGAGAAGATTCAGATTTCATAATCAACAACCGACAGATAAGACTCACGAAGAAGAAGAATTCATAAGAGTACCTCCTTTCAAAAGATATTCAACTCCCAAGTATCAATATTTTTTGGTTTGTGTTATGCATGTAATAATTTTGGACATAAAGTTGTGAATTGCAGAGATAACAACGGGAACAAAAACAACTTTGAAATTCATACACAAAGGGGTTATCCAAGAAGGCCTAGTGAAACACAGAGAAGAAGTTACAACAGGTTTGAATCTTTGAACACTGAAGTGGAATGTTACAAATGTAACAATTTTGGACACATGGCCAAAGATTGCAGAATGATAGTTCCTCCTAGAGAACCTCAACAGAATAACAACAGTCACAAACAAGAACCTCAGAACAAAACATGGATAAGAAAGCAGGATCAGTATAGAAATGAATAATTCACACTCACTCTACAAGCTAAGCAGAAAAAACATGGTTGGTATGTTGACAGTGGGTATTCAAAACACATGACAGGTGATAGAGACAGGTTTCTTACATTATGAAAGGAAAGAGATGGATCAGTCTCCTTCGAAAATGATGATTTAGCCAAAATCATTGGAAAAGGCACATTCAGAATTGGGAACAAGAATACAAAGGTATAAAATGTTCTACTAGTAGAAGATATGAAACTTAATCTTCTAAGTGTGAGTCAAATGTGTGACCAAGGTCATAAAGTTACTTTCGATTCACAAAAGTGCGAGATAATAAAATAAGGTTCAGGAAAATTGATTGCTACAGCTGCGAGAACTTCAAGCAACATATATGTGTTAAGTGAAATTGGAAATGAAAAGTGTTGTCTAGGAAAGGAAGATGAAAGTTGGGCATGAAACAGAAGAATGGGTCACATACATTTTGATAACCTTGTCAAAATCAGCAAAAGAGAAGTAGTCAAAGAAATGCCCCAGATCACGAAACCAACCAACACTTTATGTAAGCATTGTCAACAAGGAAAGAAAACAAAGACCCAATTCAAATCAAAGGAATATTCAATGACAAGACCACTGGAAATTGTGCATACTGGTCTACTTGGACCAACTACAATAAATGGCTTAAAAGGTAAGAAATAATTTATGTTATTAGTTGATGATTATACAATAATGATCGCAGTTTTCTTTCTCAAGAATAAATCAAAATATTTTGAAAACTTTAAGATATACAAGGAAATGGTTGAAAACTAAATGGATTCAAAAATCAAATGTTTGAGATTTGATAATGGAGGAGAGTTCACTTCAAAGGAGTTTATGGACTACTGCAGCAGTCATAGAATAAAATGGAAATTCTTCGTTGCTAGGACACCTCAACAGAATGGAGTTGTTGAAAGAAAGAACATGACAGTACAGGAAATGGATCAAACAATGTTAATAGATTCCAAATTGACAGATATGTTTTGGACACATGTAGTGCATACAGTAGTTCAGATTCAAAATAGAGTAATGCTCAGAAACAACACTGAAAAAACTCCTTACGAGCTATGGAAAGGAAGACCAGCAAATGTAAAGCACTTCAGAGTTTTTTGAAGAAAATGATACATCAAAAGAGAAGATGGAAGAATGAGAAAGTTTGACTCTCGTGTGGACAAAGGAGTACTTGTTGGTTACTCAAGTACAACAAAAGCATACAAGTGTTACAACCTAAAATTAAACAAAGTGGTGGAAAGCATCAATGTAAAAATTGATGAAACAGGTAGACAAGAATTAAAGGAAGAAGAAAATGAATCAATGGAATAACTTTACGAAGAAGAAACAAAAGATGAAAAATAAGGGGAAGACGAAGAGGATCAGATAGAAAAAGAAGAGCAAGTTCAACAAGTAACTCCAAAAACACCTAGCAGACGAGTATAGAAGAATCATCCTTTAGATCGAATTATCATAAACAAAAAAGTAGAAGTTGAGACTAGAAGAACAATTCGTTCATCAGAACAAAAGAACCTAGCACTCACATCTACGATTGAACCAACCTATTTTGAAGAGGCCAGCAAGGATGAATTTTGGAACAAGGCCATGGATGAAGAATTGGATCAAATAGATAAAAATGACACTTGGGAATTGGTTCCAAGACCAAAGAATAAGAATGTGATCGGCACAAAGTGGGTATACAGGAATAAATTGAATGAATATGGATAGGTTACAAGGAACAAAGCTAGATTGGTATGTAAAGGATATGCCCAGGTTGAAGGAATCGACTTTGAAGAGACATTTTCCCCAGTTTCCAGAATGGAAGAAATTTGATTGTTTTTAGCTTATGCATGCTCCAAAAATATTAAAGTATATCAAATGGACATAAAATCGTCTTTTCTGAATGGAGAAATTGAAGAAGAAGTCTACATTGAAAAACCAGAAGGATTTTATTTGTCAGAGAATGCAGATTATGTGTGTAAATTAAATAAGGCCTTGTATGATCTAAGACAGGATCCTAGAGAATGGTACTCTAGACTGGATAAATATTTACAGTAGGCAAGGTTCAGAAAAGGAAGTGCAGAAAGAAACCTCTACATCAAGGTATGTCAAGATAGTATTTTACTAATTGAAGTTTATGTTGATGATATTATTTTCGGTAGTGATGATGACAGGTTAAGCCAAAAATTTGCAAAGGATATGCAGAATTAATTTGAAATGTCATTAATTGGAGAACTATCCTTCTTTCTGGGACTTCAGATGCGTCAAAGAAACAAAGTATCACTTCTACGGGTACAAGTTGCAGAAAAGAGCATCAGAGTTGAGTATGTGGGCACAAAAGAACAAGTGGCAGACATCTTTACAAAACCGCTTCCACGGGAATCCTTTGAGTATCTTCGTCAGAGACTCAGAGTTATTTCTACTCCAAAATGAATGCTTTCGAATGCTTATCTTATATGTCTTAGATGTACATGACAAAGCACCATAAAGAGGATGATTCGGGTTGGGAGATCAGATAGTTCAGTTAGGGGGAGAAGCCGCAAATGAAAAGATACCTTTGTCATTGATGACAAAGGGGGAGAGATTTATCAGATGCAAAGGATAGAGGCATGACTCGAGGGGGAGAAATTGTCACAGAGATGTAGAGGATAAAGGCATGGTTCCAAGGGGAGCATGAGTGATATGAATTCAGTATTGCATGAAATGATTTCAGTATTGAATTAGAGTGTTTCCATCAATGCCAAAGAGGGATATTGTTGATTAAGGTTGGTTGTCATTGTTTTCAACCCTTGAAGAAAGTCTGGTAGCGAGTTCTGGTAGCACAAAGGTTTGTGTAATGGAACTAAGGTTGTTTCATGTATAATGGTATGAGTTTTAATATATTTAAAGGTAATACTATTTTATATGGATAGTACATTTCATTCCATTTCCGTTAGTATGTGGAACGTCACATAACTCCTCATGGTTAGAAAGTTATGGCCATGATAAGTTGGATAACCCAAGTTTGGGTAATGGACCCAAGTTTGTTTGATGGATAATGGTATGAGATTTGATATATTTGTAGGTAAGACTATTATAGATGGATATTACATGTCATTCCATTTCTGGTGGTATGTGGAATGTCAAATAACTCCTCACGGTTTGACAATTATGGCCTTACGAAGTTGGAGGACCCTCATATGTCATCTAGAAGCCCCAAAAGGTCAAAGTAGTCAAAGTGGTTTAAGAGATTTTAGAAGGTAAATAATAAAGTGAAGTGATGAGTGTACTATAATTCAAATTGAATACAAAATAAATTATTTAAATAACAAATTTAATGGAGAAATTAGAAGTGGGTTAACCCTAAAATAAGAAAAGTGGGCAAGGTGACCTAGAAGATGCTTCTAAGGAAGTTACTTGGAGAGTATAAATAAGAGTTAAGGCTCTCTCATTTAATATAACACTTGAGAATATTGAATATCTATAGGTGACTAAGGTAACCAAAGGATATATAAGCCTAATTTAAAAGGGAAGGTGAAGAAAAGAAGGCAGGAATTCAAGGGAGGATAAATTCTTTTGATGATGCTTTCTAAGGTATGTTATTTACAGGTCATCTCACCATTTTTGTAATAACATTTTTTATAGAATGATTCAGAGCGTGAAATTGATATTCCATTGAGGAAACATATCCAAGTATCTATGGTAAAACTTTTAGCTTGTGGGTCGTTGGATTTTTGGAGTTACACTCCATGGACAATAGGGTTTGTGGCTAGTCCTGAAACTAGTCTAAAACAGGTGTTTAAGGTAAAAACATCATAACTTCTTCATAACAGATCCAAATTTAGTAAGACAAAAAAAATTGGTTAGAGTAAAGTCTTTATTATTCTGTGTAACATTTTCATATCAATTCAACAAATATTCCATGCGGGGCATGCTCTACAAGGTCTCTCTCTAGAATAAGTCAAAATTCAGCAAGGTATGCCATTTTTGCTATAAATCCTTTTTTCTGAGAGGTTCTAAGTAGTGACACCTGGAGGAATTGCATAAAACAAAATGAAGAACATTATGTACTATTTTCAGATCTTTATTCATTACAGGTACATAGTTATGATTATTTCAAGTTAGGGTTGTTGACTAATAACAAACTAGTCATGTGAGACTAAAGAAACGTTTGATGAAAATGCTAGTCTCTTGTTGTGAAAGTTAAGTAAGGTTTGCAGGTATGTGATCATATACACTAGGTCTATTACAGAGTTACAAATCATATTTGGATGATGAAATTGATGAGGTATTTTGGTTGAGGTACATGTTGGGTACATGGTTGAGACAAGTAGTTGATGAGTTGGTACATACATGAGGTGTATAGTTGATGATGTTGGTACATATTGATGACTCATAGTTGATGAGTAGTTGACACATGATTGGTACATAATTAGTACACGATTGGATGCACTTGTTTATGGTACAGGTTTATTACAGGTTGGTGCATGGTTGATGCACTTGTTTATGGTACAGGTTGATTACAGGTTGAGGTATAGGTTGATGCATGGTTCAGGTTTATTGGTACAAGTTTGTAGTGGTGTATCTCACAGTGATAATGTGACAGTTATTCTATCATTCTACTTCTACTTCAGGGTGTTTGAACGGGGAAAGGACAGGTGGTTGTAGCCACCTTCCGATTGTAGCCGGAGAACATAGCGGTTGTAGCCTCCTTCTGGTTTTAGCCAAAGAATAGGGGAGTTGGAGCTTCCCTCAGGTTGTAGCCTGAGAAACAAGGGGGTCGGAGCCTCCTTCCAGTAGCATCTGGAAAACAAAGGAATTTGGTGCTTCCAATAAATCTAATTCTTCAAGGCATATAAGAAAAAGCATTCGGTGATTTTCTCCCTCTTTGGGTTTCCACGTAAAAAACTGGTGTATTGTGTATGTGTATGATTGTTCATTTGTTCATTGCTTGTTTACTCTATAGTTATTGGATGATAATGATACATTGATATAACACTTGGATTATATGGTTAAAAAGGATTAAATTTCTCTATTATTTATTCACCTCCCCCCCCCTCTTAGTAATCCAACAAGCGGACATCTGTGTATCAATATGTTGTTAAAATTGAGCTGAAATTTAAGCACCGGAACAAATAGGAGTTCAGGTCTGCAAATCCGCAACAACCAAAGTATGGTAAAGACATCCCTAACAACCAGCCTTCAGAAAACCAGTCCAATCCATAAGAAAATAAGGGTAACAGAAAAACGAAGAAGGACACTTGAAAATGGTTTGATTTCCACAAAAGCATCTAGAAAAACACCAATGAATGTCGCTCAAAACATTCATTGGTGGCCAAGATAAAATACAAGGAGTCGAACCTTGATTCAGAATATGATTCAAAAAATACTAGTAGAAGACATGTCATCGACACAGATCCCACTGCTACTATCACGACCATAACAATTCAACCAAAAGAACCAACAGATCCTGAAGAGGGGGAGTGCCTTTTTCATTCACAAATGTGGATGAAGGGGTCCCCGCTGCATTTTATTGTTGATAGTGGGAGCTAGAAGAACCTCATCTCAGTAGAGGTCATCAAACCATTGGGATTGTTGAAAACACCACACATGTAACCATACAACATTGGGTTTCTTCACCACATACGAGACCTTTTTGTCAACCAGAAGTGTCAATTTTCATATGACATCTGGTGCATACCCCCTTCTCTCCAAGGGTTGTGTGACCTCTCGGTCTAGGATCTTTCAATATTTTGAGCCGAAATGCCCCTTTGAGTCCCCACTTGGAACCTTCAATGACTAAAACCACAGGTCCTTTTACAAAACTCCACCTGAGTGAACTAGCACCAGGCGCAAGCTTCCCCACCACGTGACCATTGGCTAAAACCTGGGGCTCAACCCTTCGAGCATTTTGGGACTTCGTGTTTTGTGAAGTTGGGTGATAGCTCACCTCCTTTCTCCCAACTCATGAATTCTAAATTCTCCCTGGATAATCGACGGTCCTTATCTCTCCTGCAACCAACGGTCGAGATCCACTTCGCAACTTCATGTACCAGATATTTTCACTTCCAATCTTTCGATTCGTGAAATTTCGAAATATCCTCGTGACTAATCAGTGCACAACTTCTCATAGATATAACGGTCTAAAATGGTTCAGTTCCTCTCACATGGATCTTAACCCTTAATCTTGTCCAGCTTTCAAAAATTCTTCTTCTAAAGGATTTCTCCCACTAAATACTCTGTACTTGTTCTTCCTTCAAACTTTGAATTCCTCAAAGGGATTTCTTTGACACTTAGTCGATTTCTGGTCCAGTGCACTCCTTGCAATTAACCTCTTCACCATATTACAAGAAAACCCATATTATTTCCCCAACATTTTCTCCAAGTCAAAGACTTTGCATACGCACTCGTTACGCTTAATATGCACACTCTGCATACAAAAGTTCAACGCTATCTCTCCCAAGATTCGAGTCAAAAAACATCCCCCACACACGCACTCCTTGCATTTGGTATGCACTCCTTGCATAACTTACATAAGATAAACACTTGAAACTTATTCAATTATTCATTCACCATGAACTTCATACATTCACAAAATTCATAACAACAATAAAAATGTAAAACAATATCAACAATGTACAATTGGATGAATTTTCCTCTATTCTATTCATTTCAAAAACACATGATTATAGTTTCTATCTTCTTACAGACACCAAAAAAATACGTGTCTCAAGACCGAGAGCACTCCCCCTCTTCTTCCTTCTATCTAAGTTCTATCACCTTCTACCCTAGAGATTACCTACTCAACTTAATCAAATGCAACCTAATGACTAATCGGGGAAAATATCCTACACCTGTAATATTTTATAGTCATGTAAGGATTTACAATCACTCTGTCATTTCAAACAATGGCTCAACTTTACATACAATTAATTTAATTAACGAGAAATTCAAAAAATCTCCACACCGCTACCAAGTTGGTTAAGATTCGGTTTGGTTCTTTCAATGCATGAAGTGTCGAGTTCGCTTCCACCTCCGCTTTTCTTGATTTGATAGTGATTCTCCTACATCAACATCCAACCCTTCAAGGATAAGGTATTATGTGATGTTTCCTCACTAGATGTCTGTGATGTTCTGTTGGGCCAGCCATATATGTGGAAACACCATGCCATTTATGAGTCTTGAACCCGTAGTGTCATTGTTACTCTAGGGTGTCATCTCTACAAGATACCAACGGTAGTTCCAACTACTATCCCACCTAAACAGTGCCACAAGGTAGTATCTCATACTACAAAATTTAGCTTCTTCACAGTCTATTTAAAAGGTGAATAGAAGAACATCGCAACCACTGCAACCTTTGTCCAAGCACCTTATGTCCAACAAATGAACTTCGATGAGATTGAAGAAAAGCACAAGGATTCCTTCTGCACATAGTCATCTCATATAGCCAGACTATTTAAAAAGTTCCAACCCTTTCAGCCATAGGTTCGTGATAGCCTTCAACAAGCTAAGAATCTCAACTTCTCCAGCAAGGCAAGCAACTCATCAAGATGCAGATTCAACAAACTTTTCCCTCTCCCCCGGGAACTCAATGCAATGGAGACTATTTCTTCCTAATGAGAGAGGATTGATCCAAGTGGATATCGATGGCCACCCACCTATTCCAACTGGCCCAAAACAGTCTTCTGGCAATTTACTATTTTTAGCAATTTTTTTTTAGTTCCTAAACTTCCAAGGCCATTTTGAGGGTCTAAATGAAGTTTTTTCATGATCGAGCACCATAATGAGAGCCAAAGGCTCTGATTGAGCCCCAATAATTAATCTCGTCAATGATACCTTTCCAACGAGCTATTGTGCACCCAAACGGAGATCGTATGCCAAAGTTACACCCCCGGGAAGCTGATACACCAAACTTCCCAAAACAGGCTCCACAAAACTGTTGGTTTTTCATCTTCGAGGGTTAGGGTTTTGGATTTACTTTATGATAAAAATTCCTTTGGAGCCTCAATTTAAAAACATCTTCTTGTGAATGTGAGTATCTGTCACATCTCTCCTCAGAGATAAGCTACCACCATTCTAGCAAGTCTTTCACTCTGTATTTCCACAATTTTGTACATTTTGCTCATTAATAGAAATTGTGTATTACTGTATCTTTGTGTTTATGGTTATATCTATGATATATATCTATTATATTATTGGCTCTCTTGCAATATCTCTGTATATTTTTGTGCTATATCTCCGCTCTCATTTCATGTCTAAAATAATACGGATCAATAAAACTTGTTCTTCGAGATTTTATTAATGGTGATCTAATACAAGAAGCTAAATAAATTGTAGACGAGAACATAAAGCAGGGAATGAATCTCTTTAATTTTGCATCCTTGAAAGTCTGTATGTGCTTAAGGACATCATCAAATAGCTCTGGTTGTAAGAAACTCTTAAATTCCTGAGATTTTCAACCTTAAAAATGAGCTCCTTAAGTTGATTTATAGACGCCTATGTTTGAGAGGAAACCACTCTTCTGGACCAATACTACTTCTCGAAAATTAAAATTGTCTGTTAGTTTCTTGATACCGCATATGGTTTTCGAGGTGCTCCACCTTTCCAACTAGTTTTACGTGATTTGATTGGGTAAAAATAATTTTTTACCCCCAAATCTCATGTGTTGGCGTTGTTGTGGGGTCTTCTCTCTTCATCCAATTGATCCCTGGTTTAGATTTTCTTGGATGGCTCAATCGAACCACCTGCCTATAGCGTTGGACCCATTCTACCATGGAATGATTTCTATCCAGGCTAGTTGGAATAATTCTCAACATCTTCCTCTCATATCCAACCACTCATCAATGCAGAGAACTAATGACCAGATCCTTCGATCTCCTGCCTCGACCTGTTCCTTCAGGCTGGCCAATTGATACAAATGAACATTTGGATAGATTCTTTAATTCCCCTCTACTCTTAATATTGAGATGATGATGGCCAATACAGACATTACTTCTCTCTCTTAGTGTTGAACACTCTCTCCCAACGTCTATATCCAATATGGTTGGTTATCTTGTTTCGTAGTGAAGGACACTACAAATGAATCATCGCCTACAACACTGAACATTAGCATAACCTATTTTTATAAGCTTGAATGTTGCAAGTTGGTTTTTTTCTTTGTTGTTTTGGTTTCCTTTTGTATAATATTTTCATGTGTCTTCAGAGGAAACTGACGGGAGGAAATGATTTTCCATACTAGACATGATCTAATGAGATCTATGGAATGCGTGGTTGGGCACATATGAATAATGATTACTATCTTCTGTCAGTTGTAGGTGGCAATGCGATGATTTTCGATGGTGTGGAGAGGTGAGGCCAATTTTCTTGTTATGCATTGTTAACATTATCTTCCAACTCAACACATTTCTAGTGTCCACTTAGCGCTA
>ML789638.1:179358-189636 GCA_009831015.1 Picea engelmannii
GACCTTTTGGGGCTTCTAGATGACATATGAGGGTCCTCCAACTTCGTAAGGCCATAACTCTCAAACCATGAGGAGTTATGTGGCGTTCTACATACCACCAGAAGTGGCATGACATGAAATATACATATAGAATAGTATTATCTGAAAATATATCATAACTTATACCATTACCCATCAAACAAACTTGGGTCCATTACCCAAACCTGGGGTCTCCAACTTCTCATGGCCATAACTCTCTAACAGTGAGGAATTATGTGACATTCCACATACCAACGGAAATGACATGACAAGAAATATCAATCTAGGATATTTTCCCTGACAAATTCACTTTCCTTCATCTCATTATTCCACAATTAAGCATGGGTTCTCTTACTCCACAAAGCGTCTTCCCGTGAGGGATTTCACCGTAAGGGGACCACTTTGGAGTTCATCCATATTTACTTCTTATCAACCATGACAAAACAATAATGAGTCATATTTACATCAAACAATATTGGGTCCATTACCTAAACCTTTGTGCTACGAGGCTTTCTTCAAGGGTTGACATCAATGACAACCAACCTTAATCAACAACTTGCTGCTAGAAAAACTATTAGCAAACCAACAACAAACAATTGTTGATTTAGTACAACTCACACTGAAGTTCACTCTTTAGGCCTGACAACCTGGCTCTTCAATTTCCAGCTCCAAATACACTCCAATATGATCCATATTTCTATAGAATTCTCCCGCCATGGCTGCACCAACTTCAACCTTTGCTTCTTTCTCTCTACTTGCTCCTCATGCACCAAAACTCAATGTGTAAAATTGTTGTCCACACCCATATTAATTTCCTCCCTTTGGCTTGCCTTTCTTGACTCACATTCTTCCCCAAGTTGATTGTACGCAACCCCCATGTCCCCAGTAACTTTGGGATGTGACCACTCACACCCACTCATCCGAATGTTATGATCAAAACGAAATGAATACAGATTATTATCAAAAGATCCTTAATGAAAAATAACAGATATACAGTAAAATTGGTTTCTATTCAATAAGAAAATAAGTTGAAACTATAAAATGTAGTGGAAAACAAGCTTGCTAGAATGGTGGTGGATTATCTATGAGAAGAGATGTGATGGTTGCGCTCATTCGCCATAAGATCATTACAATGAGTCTCTCAAGTCCTTTTTACAATAAACAGGAATGTCAAAAACCATAAACATCCAAAAAACTAACCCTAGGAGATGAAGCGCCAAAAGTCATGTGGGCCCTGTTTGGGTAAGTTAGTACATCAACTTCTCGGGGTCGTAAATTTTGCATATGATATTCGTTTTAGGCACGTGATATCTTGTTGGAAAGTTCTATATGAGGAATACACATGTTTCCTGTGGCGATCCCTACACATATTGATTGTGGCGAGCCCTAAAAACATTGTTTAGGGTCTCAAAATGGCCCTGAAAGTCAGGGACCCAAAAACTAGGAAAAACCTGTCGAACTGGAAAACTGCCAGAATGAGCCAGTTGGAATAGGTGGGAGGCCACCAACATCCATCTATATAAATCCTCTCCCCTTAGGAAGAAATGGTATTGATTTCATTGAGTGCCCCCATTAGATGAGGAAATTTCTGTTGAATTTGGCCCGAGGTGAGCCACTTGCCTTGGTGCAGGAGTTTCCCTGCTTTGACAACTCGATAAAGTTGGATCCTTTGCTAGTGAGTGCCCTTGACCTGTTTGTCCACAATCTAATCATTATATGCATGTTTTATGCAGTCGGGGTTGAGCTATGTTGGTGTCAGTTGTTCTGTTATCTCTGAGGTATCCAATAATGGTGGGAAATAAGGTCGAAGGAGATCCACGTTGAACATTGGGTACAGACCAAGGAAAGGAGGAATGTTGAGCTCAAAATAATTATCACCCATAACCTTGGTGATGGTATATGGCCCATAACAAATTGGATGAAGCTTCATATGGGGTCTATTAAGGCGTTCTTTCTAGAAATGAAACCAAACTTTGTCACCCCTCTGAAACTTATGTGGCACCCGGTGTTGATCATGGTGTTTATTGTACTTGTCATTGGACTTCTGAAGGACATCATGAACCTGTTGGTGGATGTGTTGGATCCTCTCAATGAACCGGGTGGCTTTGTCATCTTCAGTTGGAGCAAGATATGATTCGGTTGAGGTGACCGCAAGGGGTAGTGCAACATTTATGGGACCCAATGGTTGGAATCCCAACCCCACCTGAAAGGGGTTGTGTCCAGTTGAGCTATGCAGGGCTTGGTTGTAACTATGATGGACATATGGAAGACTCTCATCCCATGTACGAGGGTTCTTTGAATTATACATGCGCAGGATATGCATGATCATTTGATTTACGACCTCGGTTTGGCCATCTATTTGGGGGTGGAAGGCCGTGGATTTCTTGAGCTTGGTGTCCAGTTGTGACCAGAGGCTCAACCAGAATGTGCTGAGAAATTTATTGTCCCAATCTGAGACAATGGTTTGTGGGATTCCAAAATGTACCCAGACTCATTCAAAGAAGAGCTTGGCAGTGGCCTCTGCTATGATGCTCTTCTTGTAGGTAGCCAGAATCGCCATCTTAGAAAAGTGATCAACAACCACAACAAAACAGTCATTTCCCCGCTTGGTGGATGGGAGGCCTGACATGTAGTCCATGGAGAAGGATTCCCATGGCCTATCAGGAGTAGGAAGAGGGGTGTAAAGGTCATGTTTCTTAGTGGTTGGTTTGGAAATAGCGCAGGCAATAGAGGATCTGATATACTTGCTAACCTCATGTTGAAGTTTCATCCAGTAGAAATGTTTATGCAGCATTGCCACTGTCGTTTCAACATCAAAGTGTCATGCCACCTGATTGTAGTGGGATTCCCATATCATCTTTTCTCACTCAATTGATGGAACGCAAATATGGACTAGACGGCATGGCATCCCATCCTAAAGATGGAAATTAGTGACAACTTCATTTGCGTCCAACATTTGGTAGGTGGTGGCAAAGTATGGTTCTGTCTCATAGAGTTGGGGCCATCCATAGGTCTCATGGACGTAAGAGTCTATCACTGTGGTGAGTGTAGCAACTAGTGGTATGCTGAGGAAATCAGTGACGTGGTTGGTGCTTTATGTTTTATACTTGATGTTGAGGTGGAATTGTTGCAAGTCTGTGGACCACTTCTAATGGTAGTCATTCTGCAATTTTCTTTGTGTCTGCATGAACTGCAATGTCTTATGATCAGTATCATGATTGTCTCCTTCCCAAGAATGTAATGTCTCCATTGGCGACAGGCTTGCACAATGGAGTACATTTATTTGTCATAAGTAGGGTACTTACAGACAACATCTGATAGTGTCTCACTATGATAGGCCACAGGGTGGTTGTGCTAAATAAGAATGATACCCACAACATAGTCTGAAGCATTTGTCTTGATATCAAAGGGTTGTTGCAGGTCTGGTAGTGAAAGTACTGGATTTGAGCACAAGCGTTGCTTCAAATCATCAAATGCTTGTTGTTAGGACCAACCCCACACAAATTTCTACTTACCACCACCCTTGGTTACTTAGCTAAGGCCCCATGCAATATGGGAGAATCCCAACACAAACCTAAGGTATAAATTGGAAAGGCCCAAGAAGCTTTGAAGCTTAGTGAGTGTGGTTGGGGTTGTCCAATCACAGATGACTTGGATCTTGGTTGGATCCACATGTACACCATGTTGATCAAAAATGTAACAAAATTAATGGACCTTGTCCATGCCAAAGGAGAATTTTTCTAAGTTGGCGTATAACTTGTGTTGTCGCAGGGTGTGCAGAACATGTTGAATATGTTGCAAGTGTTATGCCCCAGTATTGTTGTAAATGAGAATGTCATCCATATACACCACTACAAAAGTATTGGTGAATGGTCGCAAGATATCGTCCATCATCCTCATGTGTGGTTAGAGCATTTGTCAAGACAAAGGGCATGACCAACCATTCAAAAATACCTTCCTTTGACTTGAAGGTAGTGTTCCATACATCTGTATGTTTTATCAGTGCCTAGTGGTATCCAAAATTCAGATAAATCTTATTGAAGTATTTGTCCCCCTTGAGTTGATCAAGGAGGTCCTTGATTCGTGGAATCGGGTGCCTATTTCTGATTGTGAATTTATTCAGGTCTCAGTAATCATTGCAGATTCACCAAGTTCCATCTTTATTTTGTACCAGCACGATTGGGCTCCCGCAAGGTGATGAGATGGGATGGATTTTCCCCTTGTGGAGCAGTAATTGGATCTATCTCTTGATCTCCTCATTCTCTAACACAGAGAGGTGGTAGACTATCCCATTGGGAAGTGGTGCATCGGGGGTCAAATCGATGGGGTGCTTGACCTGAGAATGCAGAGGTACCTCGGTAGGTGAGGAGAAGATATCTAAGTATGCTTCCATGACCTTATCCACTTGCTTATGTCATGTGGAGAGGTTGATTGCAGAGACCCTGGATGTGGTTGTGATCTTTCGCTCATTCTGAGAGTGAATCATGAAGAAGAAAAAATTCCCCATTTAAGAGATGAACTTCCTTCATTTCTTGGTAGAGATCAAGGAAATAGCACTAGGTGGGACTGCCTCTGGTATCCTGTACAATTTCTTGTTCAAAGTAATAATAACACTATGAGGCCTAGACTCATATACAACATGGAATTTCCATAAATATGGTTGGCCCAAAAGAACATTACAAACTTCGATAGGGGAAACATCACACAATACCTTGTCTTTGAAGGGCTTGATGTCGTATGATAGGTGTCATTTTTGGTTGACGCGGATGTCGCTTCCTTGTCGGAGCCATCCAATGGTGTAGGGATGTGTGTGTGGAATTTTCGGTAGGGCACGTCGCTTGACAACCTCTATTGAGATGATTTTATTTTTTCTACCGCTACCAATGATGAAGTGTAATGGGGTACCTTTAACCCACATCTGTGAATGAAAAAGGCGCTCACCTTCCTCTGGCTCATCTGGTTCACCGAGATGGACCTTGGTGGTAGCAATGGTAGAACTAGGTTATGCATCAATTATTTGTCTCCCCCTTTCTGATTCTGACTCAGAGTCAGAACCCGCATCTGATTCAAAGGCTTTCACCTCAGCCACCAGCGACTGCTTTGAGTGGCAATTAGCAATGTTATGTCAGGGGCTCTTATGGAAGTCGCACCACTTCTCGATATCTTTCTTTGTCTTTCTGATGTTCTTATTTTCTTACGGCTTGGACTGGTTGTCCTAAGGCGGTCCATCTTTGATCTGTACTTTTTTATATGGGTTTGGGTCACCCTTTCTTGGATTTTGTTGTGAGGGGTTCCCAGGCCCAAATTGTCGCGTCTTTTGTTTGAGCTTCTGCTCAATTTTGACGACATATCTATAGGTCGTGCCCAAGGATGATATGTATAAAAACTCCATTTCGGCCTGGATGTATCTATGCAGACTGTTTCGATACTTGAGTGCTAGATGTCGCTCGGAATATTTGATGTCCA
Organism: Picea engelmannii; assembly: GCA_009831015.1. Classification (NCBI taxonomy): domain Eukaryota; kingdom Viridiplantae; phylum Streptophyta; class Pinopsida; order Pinales; family Pinaceae; genus Picea; species Picea engelmannii. The sequence goes on from ML789638.1 coordinate 184,843, forward strand.
ACTTGGTTTGCAAGGTATGGAAGATATTTGTAAACTCGCACACTGCTTGGTCTCTTTCCTGCCGCAGTGTGGTCCATTTTGTATATAGGTCATCATAAATTCCAATGAGGTAGTTTTTTCCCTTAATCGCATCCCTGAAGGATTCCCAAGTGACCACAACTGTAAATAATGAGGGTTCCTATGTTTCCTTCTACTCAAAGAAATTTTCCCACCGATCTTTGACATGGGGAACGACTTTAAGGAGCGCAAAAGTAATATTTTCTCTGTTCGAGAAGTTATGGATAGAGAAATACCCTTCTAGAAGATTCAACCATTTGTCTACAGCATCTGCATCTATCTGACCTTCAAATATAGGAATATCGAAGTTGATTTTTACCTTGAAGGGGGTGACGCCTCTGTTTGAGGAAGATGTGTCGCCTGTTGGTAGTCATCGAAGGATTTGCGCAAAACTATCCATCATATTGTTCCTCTATTGCATGAGGGATTCCTTGAGAAACATTTTGAATGGATCTCCTATCCCATCATCTTTATTTTCTCCCGACATGAGAAGTCATTTGGGCATGCGAGATATTTTGTCCTCAAGAGAAACAAGCTCGAGACCCAATTCTTTGTACCCTGACCTCGTTGGGGACATGCATTAATAAAGACAAGGATCAGACCACTCTGATACCACTGATCCATATTTTATGAGCAGGAAAAAATGAATACATATTATTATCAAAAGATTCTTAACACAGAATAACATATATACAGTAAAACTGGTTTCTATTCAATAAGGAAATAAGCTGAAACTGTAAAATGTAGCGGAAAACAAGCTTGCTAGAATGGTGGTGGCTTATCTCTGAGAAGATATGTGATGATTGCGCTCAATCGCTAGAAGACCATTACAATGAGGCTCTCAAGGCCTTTTTACAATAAACAGGAATTTCAAAAACCCTAGACATTCAAAAACCTAACCCTAGGAGATGAAGCATCAAAAGTCATGTGGGCCATGTTTGGGTAAGTTAGTACATCAACTTCCCGGGGTCATAACTTTTGCATGCGATCTTTGTTTTAGGCACACGATAGCCCGTTGGAAAGGTCTATCTTAGGAACACACAATTTGCATGTGGTGAGCCCTACAAATGTTGATTGTGGATATCCCTAAAAACGTTTTTTAGGGCCTCAAAACAACCTCGAAAATCAAGGACCGGAAAACTAGGAAAAAAGTGTTGAACTAGAAAACTACAAAAATGAGCCAGTTGGAATAGGTGGGAGGCCACCGACATCCATCTGTATCACCCACCCTCTTACATGTATTGAGTGATTGGATTTGGGAACACTCAATCAGGAATTGGAAGGTTCATATACAATTAGCAAGTTTAGGAACATGGGTTGAATTAATATACATGGGTATTTCCCCCTTGGACCCCTCTTGGCCATTATCCTAGACACTCCCCTCTTTTGTGGATTAATTCATCCCACATATATTTTCCATGTCCCCTTACCAATTGGCATCACATTTTATTAATAAAACAAGGAAATACAATTCGCATATTACATCGCTTGGTCGTAGCCACATATTATATGTACGTAAGCATTAATTAAACTGGGATTATAGTGGGGATGTTACATATACTGACAGAATGCCTATTCTTTCCTTCTAAATCATATAAAATGAATTTACTATAAATCAATGATTTATATTTCAAATTACTTTCTCCACACTTTGCATAGGTATAAGCATGCAAAAGGACTAATAAACTTTGAACACAATGTGCATATCTTTAACACCTCCACACGGGTATATCCCCCACACAACAACACGTAGCCTAATAGTTATCAATGTTATCAATGCATAACAATATTCTATTATTGATAACATTGATAACTATTTGAATTGTCGAGTTGCACGAATGTATTTTCCTATTTATATTTAATTTTAATAAATTTAACTTAATATTAAAGAAAAACTAAGCCCTATGTAACTTCAAAATGGACCGACGGAATGTATTTTCTTTCCTTCTAAGTCATAACAAATGAATTTACTATAAATCAATGATCTATCTTGCAAATTACTTGCTCTGCACTCCACACCTCTACAACTTTGCACAGCTATAGGCATGTGAAAGGACTATTAAACTCTGAAGACAATGTGCATAGCTTTCACACCTCTGCACATGTATATGCCCCACACAACAACACTTAGTCTAATAGATATCAATTTTATCAATGCATAACAATATTCTATTATTGATAGCATTGATAACTATTTGAATTGTCGAGTTGCAAGAATGTATTTTCTTATTTATATTCAATTTTAATAAATTTAACTTTATATTAAATAAAAATTGATTAATTTAAGAATGCCAGAGAATTTCCAACGGACCAAATAGCCACTATGTGGTGCAAAAAAAAAATTGCACAAAGAACCAAAGACATACCTATGCGATGTGCACATTCATAGATGCAGATCTATTCAAAATCGCAACTGCAAAAGTGTCGCCATGCGGGATGCTGACATGTACCAGTTCCTCACAAAAGGATAAAAAACACAACATCTTAACTACACTAAGTATAAGTGTGTAGGTTTCCCTCGTAGAACGATAAAAAACACAACATCTTAACTACACTAAGTATAAGTGTGCAGGTTGCACAAGGATTCAAAATAGTCTGATTGAATGCTTACTTTATGATCAACCCCTACATTGGTCCTTCATCTATGCATTCTAAACATATATACTTGGTCTACTAAGTACTGTGTATCTCTAATCCCTATGAATCTTCAAAATAGACTAACAGAATGCCTACTCTTTCCTTCTAAATTATAGAAAAAGAATTTACTATAAACTAGTGATCTATTTTGCAAATCACTTTGTTCATCACAATCAGCAATGTGGAACCATTTGAAATGTGGAACTACAAAAGTACATCAATGTGTCAGAACAACATTAGTCAGTTCTCCACTCAAAGCCTAAATATAGACAACCTCGTGTAGAATGAGAATAGATACATGACAATTCCAAAACACAAGCAATATGAAACATGTGTACAAGCATTGGAGCAATGCATTCTTTGCACGAGGATATAAAATAGCATGTGTGATTGCTTCGCAAAAAAAATAAGAATCGCTTCAAAGTATCCTCATAGAAATTGAAAACAGACTCAATGTTCATTGTCCCACGAAAAAACCCTGTACAAACAAAAGAAATACAACCATGAAGGATGTCAACAAATTGTCAAAGCAAACACTAACTCGCTTAAATCTCATATGATAAAAATAAATAAAAACAATAGCAAACCATTTTGACCAGCAACATAATAGAGATAATTGCACCACACCCAAAGGTCTTTCCTTGTACACCTTTCATTGTTTTCCGCTCACACAGTTATTGTAGGAACAGGAAAAAGATCCAATTAAACACCAAAACAAACTCCAACAAAAAAAAAAAACACTTGCACTATGCATCAAGCATATACTATTAGAAAACAAGCACACAACCTAATTGCACCCTCATAACAAACATAACTGAAAATTCATATCTACAAATGCAAAATAAGAACCAGTTTCTAATCTTCCTTACCATATACCATCCAATAAACATGATTTCTTACCCTTTGATATAGATTTGTAGAAGACCAACACCACAACTCATGCAATTCCCGACACACAACACTTGAACATTGTCAACACCTTCGTATTTTCGAACGCCTTTCTTTCCTATCAATATTTAATTGTCTCCCGCGCTCGCGCTTTTTTGTAAGAAAACCTGACCCACTTAAATCACCTCTTCAAAGGAAACAAAACAACAATAATCCGTTTCAACCAGCAACGAAACATAACTAACTACACCACGCAAAATAACAATTAGTTTCTAATCTTTCTAGCAATATAGCACGTAGTGCATAAGATTTCTTACCCTTTGACATAGATTTGCAAAATTCCAACTCCACAACTCCTAAAACTCGAAACACGTAGCACGCCTTTTTCACCTATCAAACTTTAACTATCTTTGGCATGCACACTCTCTACAACAAACCATGGCCTGCTTAAACTCCCCTTGCAAAAAAAAATAAAACAACAACTAGTCATTTCAACCAGCAACACAACAAAGCTAATTGCACCACCCATGAACAAAAGTACCAACTATTGTATGTATCCAACCAAGCTAGCTCAAAGCAAGATAGTATATGCACAAAACCTCTTACCCCACTTCCCAAAAACCTTGTCTTTCTCGCTCGTAGAAGACTAAATCACGTTAGCACGTAAACAACTCAACAACAATTATTGTGAACAAACAAAAAACTTGATTAAAACTCGTTGCAATCCATAAAATCCCCTACACAAAATCATCCCTTACAATACACATAAATCTATTTATATTTATTAAAATATGTCTATCCATTGGATGACACTAGTACCTGCACCCCTCCCAACCATGCATTACAACTCCACATTTAAATCGCTTATTAAATTGTCGTCGTCGGCTTGAAAATAAGACGTTGTTGTAAAGGACCAACAAGAAGCCAACAAAACAAATTGAATCGCTTGCAACAAAATTCAACTATCCAAAAAAGCGATATATTTTTTGTCAAAGCAAAAATAATTGGCGGTCAACGCAAAATCGGTAGCACATTATATCACGTTAGCAAAAAAAACTTAATTAAAATTCATTTCCATCCATAAAATCCCCCACACAGATTCACCTCATACAGTACTGTTGACGGGCGAAATCGACCGTCCGTCAACTGAGAGAGTGGAACCGGTCCGGGGTTGTCTAATAACCCAAGTCGTTTGGGATGAACCACCCTGAC
>ML789638.1:197742-214413 GCA_009831015.1 Picea engelmannii
AATCATGCGATTCTGTAGCTGGTCTAAATAAGACATAGAATCACCATTAAAATCAATTGAAAATCTTTTAATGAATTAAATTCAATTAACATCCAACAGCTTATTTGAAAACGAATCATTTAATTTGAAATTATTATACCATTCGAAATCAAACAGGATCAAAAATCATTCAACCAAATACAGAGATAGGAACACTCTGTTTCTTTTGTTACCACAAAGTCAGGTCAACAGAATCAAAATCGAACTGTTGTAAGATCGTTTCATATCCAATTAAAACTGATATGATCAAACAAATTGCAGGCAATCATTATACTACTTCAACAGGAAGAGATACGATCGAATTCAAACAAAATCTTTTTCCAACCGTTATAGTTGTAACGACATAGCAAACGATTCATATCATAAGCAAAATAAACCAACATTGGCGCGTAATTGTCCATAAACGAAATCGAAATGAGATCAAACAGTTGTTAACAGAGTTCGTAAAAATTGGTCGATGGTTTTCTATTGCAAATTGGGGCAAAAAAACTTGATTGGCATTGAATGAAATCGTTCAATTCAAAATAACTGAAATTAACATATATACCAATCGTCGATCTAGATTTAACCAACTCGTTTTACAAATCAAAATCAAACAGAGCATTCATTTATGATACAAATCTAACTCATGGAAATGATCGAACTAACAGCAATCCAATCAAATGAATCAATCGGCTGGGGTTTAGCCTAGTTATCATGAATCAAATCCATTCCATGATTCGGACGTATTTGCACGGGCTTAATGAGCACCTTGTTTTTACAAAAACAAAGTCGTTCTTTCCAAATTAAATTAAACAGAGTGGTATTCCCGATTTGGAAAATCATATGACACAGCATATCGTAACAACTTATTGAAATCGTTTACCAATCATAGCACATGAATCATAACGAGATCGAATCCAAGCATAATCGTATTCTAAATTGAGCATGAAAACTTCCTGTTCGAAGCGGATACAAAACGAATTGAATTGAAAACAAACCATTAATTTCGTTACTTCAATCAGACAAACTTATCAAATCAAATCCAAATGAAAACCATTCAAATCCAATAAAAATTTATGAGAAAATCGTATACCAAATCGAAATTCCTTTTATTTTTAGCAAAACGAAACAATGTACAGGACGATCACCGAATGACAGAAGCATTTGAATGAGAGACTGAGCTATTTAAAAACAGAATTCAAATCATTATATTAACCTTGATCATTCATAAAACAAAAAAAACGATATCAAATTTTCATACCTGTATAGTGACGAGACGGTTTGGTTATGCCAATTTGGAGTTGACAACGGTTGTGACTGATTCAACGTTTTTGAAAAGGATGGAGCCAGTTGTCTTTTGCTTCTTATCAGTTGCTTGGAGCTGGTCTCTTTGGCTGGTCAAGATCACAATTTGGTCTTCCAACGATTGAATTTTCGATTGGAGTATAGGAACGTCAATGTAGTATCGTTCCAGCCAAAAATCACATTGGTCACAGGAAGACTGTGTGGGGTTTGAAAGAGCAGGCGAGGGTTTCTTTATATGGTCGAGGGTTTCGTTAGGTAGTTTAATACCTGGGTAATTGGGATTATCCTTAGGCAGGGGGGAAGATTCGACACGAAATCGTAGGATGGTTCAGGGCATAAGCCCTGTGAATAGGGGTACTCACTGGCTAGAAAACGTTCTACGTCAGAATTGAAATCTTCACTTAGGACGATAGGGTTCTGCTCAACAGGGGGTTTAGGCTTGTTCCTAGTCATTCTCGAAATGAGACGGGCATTCCTTTTTCCTTTGGCATTAGCAGTAGGGTTTTCCCTGAGATTTTTGCTCATGGGTTTCTTAACAGCCTTGACCTTCTCAGGTTCAACGTCTGGTAAATCAATAGGAGGGTTGACTGAAGACATAGGAGCAGGCAATAGGATATGGAAGGGCACAAGTGGCTCGGCCTTGGCTTCACTCACTACAGGTTTGTCAACTTGGACAGGGTCTGTGTCATCGAAACCATTACGAGTAATGAAATCTCTCCAGCTATCACCATGTAAACTCAAGTGATAAACAATGATAAGATTAATCAGTCCATGGTGGAACAGGCTGCTATCAGCCTTCTACCTTTTAAACTTTTTCGACATTTTATATAGGCTTCGATGAAAGTAAAAGGGCATATTCAACGAGTATCCCATAAAACTCATTATCAAACGCAGGTGGTAGAGGAAAACGAGTCTGTATCGACCTTCACGGGTCACGAACTGTTTGACTACCATCAAAGTATTGTGCCATCGTGGTTTAAGTGCAGAGATGGGCATACCTCTGTCACGAGAAGTGACTTTTCGCAAGAGGAACATCAGTGTCCATGGCACCTCCTCGACCTTACAATTCTTAAACAAACGTTGTCCTGTGGCAGGCAAGCCTGTGGCAGAGATGATAAATTTCTCATCAATTTCCAACTGTATGTCGCCCACCTTGGCTCTACAGCCATCGAAAGTCATGGAAAACTATCGTGCTACACAGAGATTAAAATCCTCAAATCGTTGCACGAAGGTAAGTCAATTGTTCTCCTCCAAGTCTTTGCGAGCATTGTCAAACATTAACAAAGCTTGGTTGTCGTTTGGCTCGATTCGCATGACTGGTGCCATGGAGCCGAGCACATGGTAAGCCAAGGGTTTGGGTCATAGCAAACAAGAGCAGAGCTACCTGAAAGTTATCCGAGCTAACAGAGGTAAGCGGGGAAAAGGATAGGCATAAATGCCATCGTGCGAAGGTGGTGGAGCTTATCTCTGCCATGAAAAATAGTAATTTCCAAAGTACAACGGCCGATTTTCATAGTTGTTCAACCCATTATTCTATAGTTCAAAAATCATATCAATTGGCCGACCAAAGAAAACGATGATGAGTGTATAAACCAACACGCAATCAACGTTATGCCAAAGTTTTGAACCATCAATATTCAATTTGAAATCAATACTCATTGTTCATCCATGCGCCAACGTATTTTAACAGCTCATATCAATAGTTTAACCATTGTGCCAATGGGTAATCATATAACCAACATACCAATAGTTATGAAAACATAAACATAGGCATTATATTAAAAAGATATACATGAAAGATTTAACCATAACACCCATGTATCTTATGAAAAAAAAAGGTCAAGTAGATAAAAATGCTAATCCAAATGCCAATGTATTACGAATTCAATGAAACCAAGTCATACAATCAATATAAGAATGTCCAATGAGTATAGTTCAATGAGTAATGATAAGTGAAATGTAAGCGCAATAGGCAAAAATATAATGACAGTTCAGACAGTGATTTTAATGTATCTTTGAAAGACCAATGTTTTCACGCTTACAGTCGTGAAAAAAAAACGAAAATAAGTGTGTAAAAGGCGCCAAGAATAAAAATGTCGTTCATTTGAAAATTGCGACGAAAAATCGATGTTTGCAAAACATTGGTGTAGGCAGCTTACAAGACAATGGAAAAATGTGATTTGGCTGCCAACAAGTACACATAAATATATTTATATTTGTTAAAAAAATTATATACATTATATCATAGTAAATACATTTGCATAATCTTCATTCAACAACTGACACAATGACAAGCTTCGGGAACCGATATCTTGTCCTAAATTTGACACTAGTACATGCACCCTCCCAACCATGTGTTACAACTCCACAATTGAATCGCTTATTAAATTTTCGTCGTCAGCCCGACAATAAGATGTTGTTTTGAATGACTAATCAAAAGCCAACAAAAAAATTGAATCTCTTGCAACAAAGTTCAATTATGGAAGAAAGCAATAAATTGTTGGTCAATGCAAAAACTAATTGACAGTCAACGCAAAATCAATTGTTATAGTCTTGTTAAGGCTAAATCTAACACTTGGGTTTCAAGTTAACTGTAGTATTGAGGGAATCAAACCTAGACTTAATTTAGGGGTTTCTATCTTAAGGTCACAATGATTTCACCCCTCTCATTTTGGGTTGGTGCATGACAACCACAGAGAGGCTAACCTAAGGATGTGTTGCTTGACAATTAGGATTAAACCTACAAAATAATCACAAATAAAATAGCATACAACAAGGGATTTGAATGAGTGTTAATTGACCTCACCCAAAACCTGCATAAAACAATTCAAAGTGATTTTTTGGTGGAAAACTCAAGCAGAGCGAACTATTGGAAGGAAAAGGAGAGAAAAATCAGTGAGAAAATAACACTCCAATGGTGCCAAATCAACCCCCATTGAAGGATTAGATCCAAACACATGTAATAATTTAGAAATCAATTGGAACAACAATAATTTTTGTCAAGAACAACACATAAAACTTTTTATTCATGTCAAATCAAAGGAATGGCTCCATAACAAAGAAAATCCACGAACTGTTACAATGATGTCCAAAGAACTGAGAATCCAAAGCTAGAATTGAGAGAGAAATGAGAATGAGAGAGTATAGTGCTACTCAATAGAGTGATCAACCTTCCAACTATGGAGGATTGTTGAATATATAGCTCATTGAAGAATAAATTCACCCTTCTCTTTCCAAACTGGGAAAAATATCAACCAATAATCATCATCCAAGTGGATACATGTCCATCTACCATGTGTCACTACATAGATTCCTACTAAATATGGTGGAGCAAACTGTTCCAAGCTTTTTGGTCAAATCTGGGGGAAATTTGGAGAAGAATGGAGGTGGATTGAATCAATTTTTTTGAGTAATGAAGGAATTATGGCCAAAAATGTGAGAGGGGCGCACCTTTGGGCTAAAATAAGCCATTAATACATTCACTAGGGGAGATAGGGAGAATGAGTGAGAGAGGAGAGGAAATGGAAAGAAAGGGGAAAAGCTAAAGAAAAGGATAAAGAAAAAGTTGAGAAAGGGATAAAGTAAGAAAGTTGGGAAAATCAAGGAAAAGATGAAAGAAGAAAGCAAAAAAGCTAAAAGAAGAAAAAATTGAAAGCTTCTATAAAGAAGAAAATATTGCTTTTATGACAAGAAAAGAAAAAGGTTGTTTTAAAGCGAAAAAGAAAAAGGTTGTTTTAAAGCAGAAAAGCAAAAAGTTGATTTTATGGCAGGAAATTATCTCGCTTTAATTTATCCTTATTTAGCATGTGTTGGGAGACTTTTGGGCTCCAAATGAGTTTCCACCTCATCCTACCACATCATCACTTCTGCCACCTCATCATTGAAAAAACAATATTGTCCAAATACTCTCAAGTTTATACTTGTAGGAAGCAGAATTGGACAAGGAGTAAGAATATGTTGTCAAATAACTGATATGAGGGGTCTATAATATCTCCCTAGGAAAGAAGTGTCCCAAAATATTTCAAGTCTCTCATACTCTGCCTGAAACTGATAGCTCATCCTGAAACAACCAAGAAAACACTGGAACAAGCTCTAAACTCAACTCATGTAAGAGACCATCCTCTAACCGACAAGAATAAGAAGCAATGTGCCTGGAAGATCTTTGAATGATAGCCTTGTACTATCCGGAAGAACCTGTGAATGCCAGCCTGAAATGATAGACTGGCCTTTGACCATCAAAATCTCAAAGGTGATATTTTGGGGTCAACAAATGCCGACTTAAGGGGCAGGACCTCCTGTGGGTCTCGAGAGCCCAAAACTCTGTGTATGCAATACTGAAAAACTGATACCAATCCAAAATCAATGACCACATCTAAAAATGTGAAATCCATCCTGAATGAACTGCTTGATACTGTAAAACCAATCCTAAAACATATTGAATGATACCAGTAACATGTCCATTGGGATATGGAGTCAAAACCGAAAGCAATGACTCTTGAATCAGGACCCCTCTGAAATTCAAGTGGAATGGAAGGTATGATCCACAGGCTGCTACAATCTGAAGTTGTTATTTTCTACCACTCGCCAACAAGTGCACTACTCTATGTGGTAAATGTACCGATGTTGACACAAAAGAGACAGTCACTTAGTCAGAAGCCAATAAGGTAAGCCCCTACTAAGTGTGAAGGTCACCCACCAATGATGACGATGGAGCCTAAGGCACAAACACACTATGTCATAATGAAAAATGATCTAGAGTCGAATCATGACAAGAGTCACTTGATCAAGGCCCAATGATACTCAACCATGTCATGTGCGACATGACTTCCAATGAGGCTTGCAGCCACTAAGGTGTTCAGTACTCATGGGTTTCCTATATATAAGGTGTCAGTGTTGATACAAGGCAACCTACTGGAAAAAGGAGCAATGAGGACTCTCCTTCCCTAGTGTGAAGTAACATAAAGGTGAATCATGATGTGTGGTGGATCAAAACAAGCTCAACCTAAGTATCATATCCCTATGATGTATGAGGGGACTCTATAAGATGGAAAAAGAATTGAAGCAATGATGAAGAGACATACACAATCACCTATGCCTCTCATCCTAACCCCTTAAAATCTACACTCAAGTGATGGAAATAAGGATCCCTCATCCAGAATGACAATCTAGGCTGACACAAAAATTTGGCATGAGGCCACTAGCAAATAAAAGAAAAAGGCTTCCAAAAAAGCACAAAATCTCTGGAAATGCATAAGATACTCCTAGAATGCAGGGAAATAAAAGCAAGGAAATTTCCTAATCTAACACAACTCAAACCACAGGATGGAAAAAAGGAGAGTGGTGCCAGTGAATCTAGTCTAAACAAAATACTAAAAAGAAAACAAGGAAATATTAGCTAAGAGAGGAAACATGACTAAAAGGAAAGGAAAAAATACAAGGGAAAATATGGAAAATAAAATGCAAAACATCTAATCTAATGCCCACAAGTACCCAAAAATGTTGAAGGGATTTTCCCCCTCACTGGAAAAAGTGTTTAAGACATTGCCCATTAATAGGCAGTTGCATGACATCACCATCCAAATCAGCAAGCCTAAAAGTGTTGGGACCCATTGAAGCATGGACACTAAATGGACCTAACCATAAGCTATAAAACTTACTGTGATATCCTGACTTCTCCCTTCTCTTGTCCCACAGTAAGACCAAATCACCAACCTTCAGCAACTGTGATCACCAGACTTCTCTTATCAAAATATTTCTTTACATGTCTCTGATGCTCAATGAAGTGTGTGAAAGCTTTTGATCTATCCTCCTCAAGCTGAAATAGATCATCAAATCGACTATGCAAGGCCTCCTCATCTGTAGAAAACTCTCTAATCAACTTGTGGACTGGAATCATCAAGTTAACCGGTAGGACTACATCAACTCCATAAACCAACTCAAAAGGTTCCTTTTCGGTTGACTGCTTCTTTGTTACCCTATCACCCTGTAATGCATACTTGAGACTATTGTCCCAAGCTCTCTTGTTTTCTCCAATTGTTCTTCTTATTATCTCGATCAAGTTCTTGTTAGAAGACTCTACCAATCCATTACCCTGTGGGTAGTAGTTAGTCGAATGGGCTAAAGTGATACCAAATCTCAGGCAGAAGGACACCAGCTCAACTAATCTTAATATGTTGGTGTTATCAGTTGTGATCTTCTTCGAGACTCCATACTGGGTGGGGATATTCTCCTCAAGGAAACGAATAATAGCAGCAGAGGATGATGTCTTGAGCGGAATGGCTTCCACCCATCTAGTGAAATAATTTGTAGTTGTTAATATCCAAGAATGGCCCGCACTAGAAACTTGTGGGATCTGTCCAATAAAGTCTAACCCCCACTGTTGGAAGGGGGCATCTACCACAACTGGATCTAAGGGAAAATCTGGAAGTCTATTCTTTCCCTCAAACCTATGACAAGGCTCGCATGCATGGCCAAAGGCATGAGTATCTCTAAATAAAGATAGCCAATAGTACTCGGCATGCATGATCTTATGGGCAGTGGTCCTAGTAGAAAAATGTCCACCACATACCCCTATATGCAAATCATTCATGATCTGATGTGTCTCATCAGGTAAAACACACCTCAAAATCAGCCCATGATGGTTCCTCCATCCCAAGAGACCCTTCCAAACACAATACTTGACAGCACGAAGTTGTAGAGATCGCTTATGCGTCTTACTGAAGTTAGAAGGACATGAAAAATTTTGCAAGTAAAATATAATGTCAAGATACCAATCAGAAAATTGCAAATCATCAGAAATAACATTTACCTGATTAATTACCTCATGTTCCAAGTCCTTCTCAGTCATCATCGTGGATAATCATTGACCTCTAACAATTTTGGCAATCTTGACCTCAAGGTCATATTCCCCAGCAACGACGCTAATTTGTTAAGGCTAAATCTAACACCCTGGGTTTCAAGTCAATTGTAGTCTTGAGGGAATCTAACCTAGACTTAATTTAGGGGTTTCTATCCTAAGGTCACAATGATTTCACCCCTCTCGTTTTGGGTTGGTGCATGCCAACCACAGGGAGATTATTCTAGGGATGTGTTTCTTGATAGGTAGGATTAAACCTGCAAAACAAAAAAATAAACAACGCACAACAAGGGCTTTGAAAGAGGGTTAGTTGCCCTTACCCAAAACCTGCATAAAAAAATTAAAAGTGAATTTTTGGTGGAAAACTCAAGCAAAGCGAACTATTGGAAGGAAAAGGAGAGAAAATCAGCAATAAAAGAACACTCCAATGGTGCCAAATTGACCCCCATTGAAGGATTAGCTCCAAACACATGCAATAATTCAGAAATCAATTGGAACAACAAGAATTTAGGCCAAGAACAACACATAAAAGTCTTTATTCATGTTAAATCAGAGGAATGACTCCATCACAAAGAAAAGCCACAAATTGTTACAATGATCTCCAAAGAACTAAGAATCTTGAGCTAGAATTGAGAGAGAAATGAGAATGAGAGAGTATAGTGCTACTGCAATAGAGTGATCAACCTTCCAATTGTGGAGGATTGTTAAATATATAGCTCGTTGAAGAAGAAATTTTCCCTTCTCTTTCCAAACTGGGAAAAAGGTCAACCACTAACCATCATCCAAGTGGATCCATGTCCATGTGCCATGTGTCATTGCATAGATTCCTGCTAAATCTGGTGGAGCAAACTTTTCCAAGCTTTCTGGTCAAATCTGGGGGAAATTTGGAGAAGAATGGAGGTGGAATGAATCAATTTTGTTAAGTAATGAAGGAATTATGGCTAAAAATGTGAGATGGGTGCATCTTTGGGATAAAATAGGGCGAATGAGTGAGAGAGGAGAGGAAACAGAAAGAAAGGGGAAAGTGGAAAAGGTGAAAAGCTAAAGCAAAAGATAAAGAAAAAGATGAGAAAGGGATAAAGCAAGAAAGCTGGGAAAAGTTGAAAGCAGAAAGAAGAAAAGATAAAAGAAGAAAAAGCTAAAAGTTGTTTTGAAGCAGAAAAGCAAAAAACTGTTTTTATGGTAGGAAAAGCAAAAAGTTGTTTTAAAACGAAAAAGCAAAAAGTTGTTTTAAAGAAAAAAAGAAAAAAAAAGTGCTTTTATGGAAAGAAAATTTTTGGCTTTAATTTATCCTTATTTAGCATGTGTTGGGTGACTTGTGGGCCCCACATGGGTCGCCACCTCATCCTACCACATCATCACTTGTGCCACCTCATCACTGAAAAAGAAAACGTGTCCAAATACTCTCAATTTTATACTCGTCGAAAGCATAATTGGATAAGGAGTAAGAATATGTTGTCAAATACCTGATATGAGGGGTCTATAATATCATCATGGGCAAGAAGTCTCCCAAAACACTGTAAATCTCTCATACTCTACCTGAAACTGCAGCTCATCTTGAAACAACTAAGAAAACATTGGAACAACCTCTAAATTCAACTCATGTAATCCACCATCCTCTAACTGACAAGAATAAGAAAAAATGTGCCTAGAAGATCTCTGAATGATATCCATGTATTGTCTGGAAGAACTTGTGAATGGCAGCCTGAAAGGATAAACTGACCTTTGACCATCAAAATCTCAAAGGTGAGATTTTGGGGTCAAAAAGTCCCAAGCCTTTGGCAAGGACTAATAAATTTACTTAATCCAAAGAAGGTGGTAGCAAATGACCTACCTATACTGAAAAATTAATCTTCATTAAAGAAAGAAGAAAGACTATTAAATATAGTATTAATATAATTACAACTACAGCTATCTTTAAAAAAAAATGCAAAAATTAATTATAATAAAATAATGAAAAAAATCAAAACGATTAATATAATTACAATGTAATCAATAAAATATAAGAAAAACCTTTTAAAAATCAAAATTTTAATTACAATAAAAAAAGTGAAAAATACCAAAACTATTGATATAATTACAATACAAATAATATCATATTAAAAAAACATAAATATATAATATTACAAGTAGTACATATGATTTAAAAATAACAACTCAAATCATTCATTTGTTTTCACAATACCACAAAATTACCTTAATTTGTACATATGAAGTTACTACATTTATTATCAAACCATGGCTAGGATTAAAATTGTTGAGAAGATAAAACCTTCCTACCTACTAAAAATGTGGATTAGCTTGGTATTTGTTTCCATGTGTGGACTTTTATATAGTTTCGTGAACTTGAACAATTTTTAAAACCAATTATGAATTTTGATAAGAATATATATATATATATATATATATATATATATATATATATATATATATATAATTTTTATTTTTATTTTGTTTAAATGAAAAAAAAAATCAAATTTAAATTGATTGGAAACATTATCCATTGAAACTCATTTTACAATCTCTTATAAATACAAATATGTTTCTAATAATGATAAATATTCTCCAACATATTATATGTAAATCCATACTTATAAAAAAAATTGAAAAGGTTTAATTTAATTCCCTTTCTAATCTAAAATCCTCCTTTACATGTTAATTAAAGCATATATTACCACTTAGAACCATGCTTAAGAATCTCTAGTGTAAATGCGTGTTTTATATGATGTTTCCTATGAGTGCTATGATTTGATCTTAAAATTGATGCAAGTAGATAAGTTACTCAATGGTTCGGGTTGCGGTCACGTGATTTTATGTTTAGAGCTATATTCTTGGAACTTAAAATTTTGGGATTAATATGGATTTATGCTCATTCCATGGAAAATTATAATTTGAAAATATATGTCAATAGGTATTTTGACGTATTTTGACATTGAAAAGTGAAGTAAACACAAATATTTGACATTGATTGTAATTCAATAGAGGTTGAGTAATCATGAAAATTTCATTATCTACATATTTTGAAGGCAAAAACAATCATAGTATAAAAAGTAGAAAAGTGATTATCCAAGTCTGACTATAACCAACGAAAAGGAGATGGCAATAATAGCAAAACAAGTGACAGATTCTTTGTTTCATGTGTAGCACATACTATATGCAAGCATAGCAAGGTTTGAAACCTTGTAGTTTTTATAGGATATGGGTTATCTAGTGATGGAAACCATTTTAAATCGACAGTGTGAAGGGTTTTATTCATGATATTTCACTATTTAGAAAGGGTTTTATTCATAACATTTTACTATTTAAAAAGATAGAGGAACTTATGCTATAATGGTTCACTAACAAATGAAAGAAACTTCTTTGCACTATATAACAATTAAATAAAGCTAGATAAAATAAAATAAGAACACAAACTCACCACTTACGAAGTACCTCATTTCACCAGTGGCAATTCTTGAATACTTGTTCCACCAATAAAGTCATAATCTTACAAGTTACGGTTTTAAATTAGAGGCCTATTTTTCTTTTGTGCTTTGGAGATGCTCTTCCACCTATTTGTTGGCCCCAAAAACAATGATTAGCATGTTATTTAATACGTATAAGAAAATATGATAACTCAACATGTTTTTTTTTCAAAGTGTTAAGCTTATTGATTCTCAGTGTGGCATTTAAATAATTTGCAACTTTAACTTCTCTTAGTTTTGAGAATACTTGATTTTCTATTAATGAGGCCAACCACAATAAGATCAAAAGATTATAAACTCTTGTATAGAGAAACTTATCGACAAAAAGATATTAAAAACTAATGACAAAATCAAAATCAACAAACTTTTGGAAATCAATTTTCCCAAGTTAATGATATGCTAAGTCCTAATAAAGGAAATTCAAAGTAATTTGGTGAGTTATTTGAATCATAGTATTTTGGTGAGGTACAACCAAGTATGTATTGTCATTGCTCACAAATCACCAAGGTGTTTTGTTTGTTTCCTCTCTAAGATAATACCATATATTTGGAGGCAATTCCACCACCATGATTGATACAACAATATTAAAGAGTTGTGGGGAAGAGTAAAATCTTACAAATGCCCTTGATTTCTCCAATGTCGACACTCCTCGAGAACCAAAGGTGTACACCTTTTGACCTTCTTGATAGTACTTAGTACACATTCCATCTTTGATGTCTTCATAGTAACCATAGGCATAATGTTTTTTTCTACCCCACATATAATTATTAAGAAGGAGATCAGCTCACTCCAAAGTAATATAGATTGGGGGACCTTGTATTCAATATTATGAGGCCCAATGAGTATCCCTAGGTTTAAGGACTATATAAAACACAGATTCAGTCTCTAACATTTCTCCTCCAATATCCTTTTAAACAATCTCCATTTACTCTAAGACTCTTATCTCATCCAACATATGGATGTCTATACCTGGTAATTGAGTAAATCATTTATAGTATTGTAGGGAACCTACACTAGACTCTTCTTAATATGCTAAGAATACTGTCTTCGAAAAGTTGGTCGAGAAGAAGTAGTTGCAATGTTTTATCATACTTGTGCATTAATATTATTCTTTAAGTTTTTCCCCTAAACATTGTCTATTAATTGAACCATTTTCTTCAAAGACACACTAGGGTGCCCTTAATTAGTGATTTAATAATGTTTGAAGGATTCATAGGTTGCTTCCCCTTTCAAGATTATAGCTCACTCTAATTTATTTATTTCTTAAGGCTCTTTAGGGAACATGATACCAACATCCAGAGCATACACATGTAGGTCTAACCATTGTTCTTCCTCTTCCTCAACCTCCTCGTATAGGACTCCTAGCTCCCAATTAACAAAAACCATCTTCTTTGATATAATAATCTCTAGATGTCTATGGTTTGGTCCATGAGTATTTTGGTCATGGTGATCCTCACAAAATGGAGAATAGTACTTTACTATGATAGACTTGATATTTTTTTAGGGATAATTATATTAAGAGGCTTTTATGACCAATTTGTTGAGTGTTTCCTAGCAGGAGGTTGGAAATGCCAGATTAGAAAGGTATGGCGGATCCATTTACTCATGTTTTCATCGTGATATCATTGATAGTCAAGTAGTTAAAGAGATAATCATATGGGTTATAGCATGGTAGTTGAGAAGTGAAAATAGGAGTATCATTGGGAAGATGCACATGGAGTTTGAAACGAACTTTATTCTCTCCTATAAAGAGTAAGGATTTTCACACTACAAACAAAACCTTATTTTATAAGATTTTTTTTACATTAAAGTAATAGTAACACTTAAAAATAAGAATTCAAACTTATAACATTGTTTTTTTTACAATAAAAGAGTAAGGATTTTCACACTACAAACAAAACCTTATTTTAGTAAGATTTTTTTACATTAAAGTAATAGTAAGAACACTTAAAAATAAGAATTCAAACTTATAACATTGTTTTTTTACAATAAGCTTGTTATACGCTTGAAGACACAACGAAATCCACATAATACAGTAGCCTCGCGTTTAAATGAAGAGTTATGTCCATATCACCATATTACAACCCTAAGTCCACTCCTTATTCTTTTTAAATATTGTCTTTTTTATAAGGATCGTTTGGATAGACATGAGCAAAATAATTTTTGGATTTTTAAATATCATTTAAATAGGTATTAATGAAATAAATTATAAGGCACGGTTTTAAGGATCAATTGGATCGACATTAGTAAGATGAATTTTGGATTTTTTAAAGATCATTTAAATAGTTATTAGTGAAATAAATTATAGGGAGATTCTTTTTTTCTCTTTTGGGTGATTTAGTGGGTAAAAACCCAATCATTATATGAGGTCTAATAGAAGATTTCATCGAACAATTAGGAAATGGAACCTCATTTTGTAAAAAGATGGTGTTTGAGTAAAAGTTATGTAAATTTAATTATGTTTATGGGAGTTTTGTTCTAAAAGGATCTTCAAGTACACAAGAATGGATACATAAAGGGAGAATATCGATAGATAGATAAAGAAATAATATTGATTTTTTTTATTAGATCAAAATATAAATTTGATATTTATTTATTTATACATGTAGAAGTAAATAACCAAAACTTTAAGTGTATAAGAGGGAAGAATATTAATATGAAACTTGATATAGAAATAAAGGACATTGTCACATATTTTATATATATATATATATATATATATATATATATATAATAAAAATCCATCAACTTAAAAATATGAAAGGTCAATATCACTGATATCAAAAAGGTTAAATATATTTGTACTAAAGGGAAAGTTATATATTTTGAAAGTTTATTTGGATGTATATTAAAATACAATTACATAATAGAGAATTCTTTCACATGAGATATCTTTTCTAAATCAAAGAAGTTTGGTGGGTGGGGGTTATGTAATCTTGGTCTTTTCAATTTAGCTTTGAATGTAAATATTATGTGGAGAGTACCGATTTGGGAAGGTATTTGGGATAGATTTATTTTGGACAAATACTTACCAAATAGTATTGTCATCAATTGGTTTTATTTGGAAAAACATATTAATCACGCAACTTCTAGAATGTGGTTTAATCTGATCCAATCTGCTCATGTATTAATTCATTGGCTCAACTGGCACCCGGGTACCGGTCAACTCATTTCTATCGGTAGAGATAGAATCCTTGGCTTAGGTGAAAAGGCCTTTCTCTCGGAAGATCTTATCTCTCAGTTGAATCGGTAGAGGATAGTGGTATTAACACAAGCTTCGAAAACTCGTGATCCTACATCCTCGGCAGAGTAGTGGTTAAACAACATGGATTTGAGACTATACGATGTTATAGCTTCAGAATGTTGCGACTTTGTTAATGAACTTCAAGGAGCGGGTGTTTCACTATTTGATTATAAGGATACACTTCTATGGACAGGGGGTGATGCTTCCAGAAAAATCAGTGTGAAAAATATATATGTCGCGCTCATATCTACCCAGGATTATCAGAAGGAGCGGGGATGGAAGGTGAGTTTTTGGAAATGGAAACTTCAATTGAAAATAAAATTATTCCTTTGGCTGGCAGCTACAAACATGATATTAACTTGGGACATCCTTCAAAAGAATGGTCGGGAAGGCCCAGGTATGTGCAATTTATGCAAACTTGGCACATGAGACATTAATCACATGTTTCTACATTGTATATTTACTCAAAATGTCTGGTCCAAATTATCATTGTTATTAAAAATTAAAAAATCGTGGACAGGGCCCACGTTGTCTGACTATATAGAGGAGTGGACGCAAGATAAACAATGTCAAAAAAGATGACGGCATACACTTGTTGGTATATATGGTTGGAGAGAAATAAATCCATTTTTTAAGACAAAATTCCTTCAGTCGGGGCTGTGGTTATCAAGATCATTGGCGCACATAAAAAAATCATATCTTCTCTTAAATATAAGACCACAAAAACTTGCATTGTCACTCAGATGGATGGCTACATTGTGGCTTGTTTTGACGGAGTGTCCAGTTAAGGGGGTGGGATATGTGGTGTTGGGGGTGTAATTAAACAACCAGATTCAAAATACCACAGGTGGTATTTAAACTGCGGGCCAGGCACAAATACAAAGGCGGAGCTCATGGGTGTGTGGGCGACTCTATATCTCGCAAAGCAGTGGAATATACAAAAGATACAGATATTGGGGGATTCAAAAGTGTTGATTGACTGGTTAAATCACAAAGGAAAGCTTCAGGCTATTGACATTGAAGGTTGGAAGATCAGAACAAAGGATTTGGCGACATATTTTCATGGAATCAACTTCCAACACTTTTTTCGGGAATTTAATAAAGAAGTTGACGAACTCTCCAAACAAGGGCTTCTAGATCCAAAAGGAAGATTATCCTTCTTTGCTTGGGATAAGGGGACGGCTGGGCCTATATCTATCATAAATCTCTTCTAGGTTGCTTGGGCATGGCCGATTTTTGTTAGTATTTGCATTGTCTTTTAATCTACAGGCTATGACATTATCATTATTGTCATGATGGACTATATGTTTTGGTGCTATAGTGATCCATCAGAGATAGAAAGATAGAAGTGGACGGTCTATTTTAGCTTCTATTTTGGATATGGATAGTTAGTTTTGTAGTTGATGGGAAAGCTATGATATCCTGGAGATGTGTTTTTGCTATGTAAAAAATTACACTCTAATATAATTTGTGCAAATTTTCTATTGGAAAAGTTATTATACATCAAAAATCAATAAAATTAATATCTAAAAACTTTACCATAACAATATTAAAATAGAAATAATATTTTAAAAATTTACGATTAATCAAATACTTTAAAACTTTTAAAAGCTTTGTTGTTTTGTTGACTTTAGAAAAGCTTTTGACATGGTTTCTAGGGAAAACCTTTGGAATAGGTTGGAAGAGATAAAAGTGCCTCTCGAGTTGAGGGTTGTTGCAATAAGGATGTATGAGAACGTTATTGCTAAGTTTAAAAACATTGAGGGTTGTTCAAAAGAGAT
>ML789638.1:216024-239247 GCA_009831015.1 Picea engelmannii
TATATATATATATAACAATGTTATACTTTAGCAAATTGTTTAAATTTATAGTCAAACTACTTAGTCAATAGAATTAATGTCAAATCAATAACAAACGCATTGTTATAGTTATGTGGGACTAATAATAATATACAAAATGCATAGCAATTGTATTCTTTTAGGGTGTGTTTGTCTAAACATTTTTATAAAATAATTTATTTTTAACTAAAATTGAAAGTAATATACTCTATCAAATTATATATACATTTTTCATATGTAAACAATTTTTTGGTTTAATTATATTCTAATCACAATTACAATAATAACTAATTTAGATATTTTTAAGTAAACACAATTATATTAATAACTAACTTAATAATTAGAATATCATTAACATAACAAACAAAATCATAATAATAACTAACCTAATATTTTTAGAATATTATTAACATAATGATTAACAATAATTTTTGCATATAAATAATTAAAAATTCTCATTTTAAATCTAACCAAAGTTAGAACAATGTTCTTTCCAATTCAAAAATAAAAATAAAATATTTATTAATTTTATGAAATGAAATTTGCATGTTCTTACCTCCATTGGATTGATAAAATTCATTACCATTAACCCCGCAAAAAAATACATGAACCCCACCAGACATCTATTTTAGTATCTGGTTTAACGACATCTATTTTAGTATCTCGTTTGCTTTGGAAATTGCTATTTTACTTTAAAACCATTTATACGATTGCGTTGGTACATGCAACCCACGACATTCACTGCTAATGGTTATACTGCAACCGACAATAGCCAGTGGTCTGGAACCGACATTGAAGAGCTTTACATGATCAAGCTGGTGGGAGAGATTGGTTCTTCGTGTCCAGAAAGCTTTACATGGTCTTTATGCCGAGATAAGAAACCCTCATCTGTATGCATTTGAATTTGCCTACGGCTCATGGAATTCGGGCTTCCGATCGAGTTAGACACCCACCCACCATTAATAAATTTGCAGAGTTGTTTGGCCACAATCCAAAGCCTACGTCTGGACAGCACAAAATTAAAGGATTTGTGGTAATTCGGAAGAAAAGTGTTTTGGATTTAAAGGATTTCACTGCAGACGTCAGAGACAATCTCAAAGACTTCCTCGGGAGCAAAGTGTCATTGCAGCTTGTCAGCACATCTTAGATCGATCCCAGTGGGTGTTGATTGGACTACCTTATTCATTCAATCTTGGTATTTTTTTGTCACTTTTTTATACTGTTTTAGCAGAGATTTCACCAAAGTTTCATCTAATTTAATTTGCAAGCTGACCTTGTAACTTTAAATTTGTCTACAGGCAACGGAAGAGTGCAAAATTAAGTAAGAATGTGAATCTGCAGAACTGGATCTCTACTCATGAAGTCCTCACCGGCCAGACAACCTATGGTATCGAGTTCAACTGGGACTCCAACTTCGGAACCCCAGAGCATTCTAGCGTAATTCGATGCTGAATTCGAGGAATTGGGCGGGGATTGTACACTGTGTCATTGAATTTAGTGGAGTGCAGAGATTTTGACGGTGAGTGGATTTACACGCGCAGAGTACTCGCGAGCGCATTAATAAATGGAGCTTATTTTCAAGATCCAGTGCCAATAATATTAAAGACAGAATTAAATATTTGCCTGCACTTCTGCAATAAGGGGTTGAAGTTCTTCACCATTTATAATTTAAAAAAAATGGTTTAATTTAAAGATAAAAATAAAAAAATTTAATATAACAATGCTGTACTTTGTAAAATTGTTTAAATTTATAGTCAAACTATTTAATCAATAAAATTAATGTCAAATCAATAACAAACTCATTGCTATAATCTTACTTTGACAAAAACTAATAATATTCCATCAAATCCATAATACAACGATGCATTAATTGTTACTTGAGTTGATTGATTTGCAAGATTCCAAAATCAAATTCCAATTACATACCATGATTTAAATCTTTTCTTTTAGATCACGTTGTAGGATATTTTGCAGAGATTCGAATATGAATTCCAAAGTACGCATTAAGATTTAAATCAATATGACAACCAAAGTCACGTGGTTCCATTTGTTTGACCCAAGAGTGTCAAACAAAATAACAACTCCAATATTTTATCCCAATTTGCACACATCCCAACATTTCTTATGACAAATTAGAGAGAGGTTGCAGGCTATGCTAGCATAGGTTTGATTTAAAAACAGTTGTTTAATGTCCCTTCTAAGTTCTAGAAGGTTCATGACCCAAAATCTCCAAAGTGGGGACCTCTTTTACTTTTTTTTTAATGAGTCTTATAAATCAAAAATTTAACTTTTTCACATAAAATATTAAAATAAATACAATTTTTTCACATAAAATATCAAAATAAATGAAAAATTATATGATCATCCATTTTATATCAAAATTAAAAATGAATTAAACCATTTTAAAAATAGTTTTTCATGATCATAAACAATTTAAACTAGCCTAAATTTATTTAACTCTTAAGTTATTAAATATCCATCTAAAAAAAATTCATTTCTAAAGATTTGATACTTCTTTTTAAATCTCAAATTAAAGTAGATGGTTTAATACATTAATATTAAAGTATTAAAAATTATTAATATTATAAAATATATTAAAAATATTAAGATATATTTTTATATATTTATATATTTTATTCAATAACTACTACATTGTTTTAGTTATGTATTAATTAATGCTAAAAAAATTAAAACAGAACAAAGTAAAACCAATATATTTTTTTTAATATATATATATATATATATATATATATATATATATATATATTAATATTATTTTATTATTATTATTTTAATGTGTTATGTTACATGAATATCTCCTCATACTCGACTGTAGTATATATATATATATATATATAATGATAATTTATTTTTTGACTGGTATACCCTACCCCTGGTGATGGTTTATAGAGATGAATCGAGTAAAAAATTCAAATTATACCATTGTAGTAAATTTTAATTACTTCATAATTTCCTATAGAATTGCATCCATCTCCATTTATCTCCTTTGATATACCCAATTTGAAGTCAATCTCCTCTTATCTATCTACTATGTTTCTAAAAGAATCATTATGCCAAATGAGCGTGCTAGGGAGAGATCATGCCAAGAAGGAAAAGGTGCTAAGGGAGTGAGGAGGGAGAGCGATTGGGAGGAGAACACTAAGGGAGAGAGATGAGGGCACTAAGAGAGCAAGAAGAACACATAAAGGTAGTTATCTAGAGGAGAGAGCGCGCTAAAGGAGGAATGAAAAAAAATGAAAATAGTTTTAACCCTATGGAGAGATGCCTCATTTTATTGTAAGAGGGAAAAAGAACTGGAGAAGAAAAAAGAATGAAAGAGGAATTTGCTAAAAAATACTGGGAGAAGAAAAATGATCGAAAGAGGAATTTGTTAAAAAATAATGGGAGAAGAAAAATGAATTGAAGAGAAGTTGCTACCAACAATGAGGCAAAAGTAATATTAGCCTATTAAGGTTTACTCTTACTCAAGGAACAAGGGGTGCATTGTGCAACAATGATTGGAAAATCATACATACTAATAAGACTGATTCTACATAAAACAACCCCTCAATATCCTCACCGCCCATGCCTTATTTAAAATGTTTTTCCAATGGTCAAGGAATTTGAAATGATAGCCTTTTTTCAAGCGTTGTGGGCACACAACACCAAAGTAGACTAACAAGCCCACCTTGATGTAGAATTAGGTGAAGGAGTTATAAAGGTAAAAGTGGGGGCTTCTCTATTTATGCCCCTACCATGATATTATAGAGCATTTGTTATTCAATGAAAATTTATTATAGGTGTTAATCACTCTAAGGAGAACACCTTCTTGCAGAGGATTTTATGGAACCTCCCCGAACAATTTATCCATTGGTTGTTTATAGCGGAGGCCAGTGGCCGAAGGTTTTTGCAAAAAAAAAAAAAAAATTCCGGTGCACCTTTAAGTTATATACGCACCAATGCACACCTAAACATATTGCAATTGTGCTTAAATGTTTAAATGCACAGTCATTGTTCATAGCGGAGGTTGTTAGCGAACACGAGCGGCCTGAAGTTTTTGTTGACATTTTTGTTTAGTGCGCCTATACGATACATTTGTCTCGATGCTCCACTACAACATAACACATCGGGGCATATATTTTCCAACACACTTTCATAAGTTATAACAAAAATAACAAGCACCGATAAAAGTGTATTGATGCCATTGAATCTTACTTTTCAATGCGTAAAAATGTCCGATGACACGCCGTGGTATGGGTAAATAAAAAGAAATTCAACCAAACCAATTTTTATTGTGACACCTCATCCCATGCTTCCAATCTCTCAAGCAAGCACTGATGCTTACTCTATTTTCATGAACGCCCTGTTTCCGGTGCTCCTTGGTGAGCTAGATAGCTCCACCAATCAATTCCAAACATTTCCAATTTTTGGAAATTACCATGAATTTCCATTTCCTCTTAATGGTGGAACTATGCCTCCTTGGGACATAAGAGTCCAGGTAATTTATTTATTACCTTCCCATTTTCATTTTCATCAATTTAAAATTTGAATTTAGATTGAAATTTGGGACTTATTCAAAAAAAAAAAGTTGACTCCACGCAGAGCATTGTTTCGATTCGGCTCGCCCTGATGCAATGCGTCCTGTGCTAAATTCACAGTAAGCATCGTCATCGATGTGTCAATGTTTTACCTTAACCGGTGTTTTCGCTTAAATGACCCACATTCGATGTGTTATAAAAGAAAACGCTCGGTAAATAACATGTTGGTGCTTTTCGAATGCAGAAGCATCGATGTGTTCCATTTAACGAAGTGCACCGCTAAAAAATATGACACATAAAATTTAAGTGAGTTGTGCAACCATTTTAAACAAATGCATTGGTGCCATTAACATAACCACACCAAAACAAATATTGACTGATTTGACATTGTGGGGTGTTTTCTTTGATGCCCCATCTCCAATGCTCTATGCTTCACAAAGTAGATCGTTAAACAAAATGGTGGTGCTTCAATAAAACGGTAGCACTAATGCGTTCATAGTAACACATCACACTGTTTAATTTGCAATAAATCAATATAACGGAGCGGTTCACATAGTGCCACCAATCGCACTAGTGTGTTATATGAGACGATGCGCCGCTAAACATCATGTTGGTGCTCTAGAAACTATATCACACTGATTTTGTCAGTTAGTGAAAGTGCACCGTCGTGTTTACATTCAATAAAAATTGGGTCGATGTTGTGTTTATGTTAACCAAATGCATCGATGTTGTGGGGAGTTTATGTGGACAACCAATGATCGGTGCTCTCAACAATAGAATACACTATTAAAAAAACCTTTGGTGCTCCAATAACATGGTAGCACTAGTGCATTTATATTAACACATCACACCACTTAAGTTGTTATAAAACAATTTCATGTCGGTGCACCTAGGTTCAAACAACGCAACGGTAATGTAAAGAGAACGTCACAGGGCCAATTTTTCACAAATTATCAGTATAGTGCATCTTATGGTAAGCATCGCTAAGAAGATAGGAAGTGCGCCAATTAGATAAATGCACTGATGTGCTCTATTAATCGAACGTCGCCCAGTTTTTTAAACAAAAATTTTGCTCTGCGGTGCGTCAAATAAATAAAACGCATTGGTGATGTGTACTACTACACAATGGAAAAAATACATAGTAATTTACCATATCAATTTGTTTTATGGAATGCCTCGTTACTAGTTATTGGCCACGACATTAAGAGGTCATGCACTGCTATGCTATATGAAGTATCAAATAACTACACCAGTAGGATAGTCAAGAGCTTTGGTAGAGATTGGACAAGCGTTGTTGAAGGAATTTTGGAAGCTGAAATCGCAATCGCAATATATTCCAGAGTTGAAAGAGATTAAGCAAGTACAGAATGAGATGGTGTAGGATTACAACCACGGATTTAAATATGTGATGGGTCGATTAACCTTTC
This sequence comes from Picea engelmannii, assembly GCA_009831015.1. Classification (NCBI taxonomy): domain Eukaryota; kingdom Viridiplantae; phylum Streptophyta; class Pinopsida; order Pinales; family Pinaceae; genus Picea; species Picea engelmannii. The sequence continues at coordinate 222,008 of ML789638.1, forward strand.
ATATTCATGATGAGCAGCATCGAGAATGGTTTATTGCAAGTCTATTGTCACACATTTTTTGTTTGTTGACACAGCAGAAGGTCACATCGCAGCTCGAAGCCTTAGAAATCACGATGAAGTTTGAAGCATCTCTTATAGGAGATGGCGCAGGTATGGCACAGGTACATCCACAGTTGGTTGTGTTGAGAATTCAATTGTTAGATATAACGAAAGAAAAGGAAAAGTGTGAACGCGTTTGATGCATTACATGTAATACAAAAAGCCATCGAAATGAAGAATGCTTAGTATTCACGCAATATATGGCCATAGGAGCACCAAACCCTTTGACAAGAGGAGTAGGGTATTGCAAGATATGTAAGACATGGGGGCATCATCTCACTACTTTTCCATAATTACTACATAAATACAATAAATAACAATAATATTAATAATAATATGAGGAAAAATGATATCATATTAATTTGTTTTAAGTGAGAAAGAATATATAAAATCAACATAGAAATTTACAAAAAATTTCAAAAAATACATTAAATAACAATAATATTAATAATAATATGAGAAAAAATACTATCATATCATATTAATTTAACAATAATATTAATAATAATATGAGAAAAAATGCTATCATATCATATTAATTTGTATAGATGAATTTTAAAAAATAATAATAACAATATTAATACTAAAATTATACTCAATAATATTGATATCAAAATAAATATATATATACTATTATATCAACTTAGATTTATCAATTTCACACCTCATCCTAAAATTAAATTGAAACTCATAAAACTTGTCAATGGTAAGTATAAATCATTTTAATTTTTCAATTACACACGAGTATAAATGACTAGCTTCGCTTGACCTTGATGGGATTATGTTTCATCGTATCTATTTCTTTAACACAATTATATAAAGATACACAATTATACAAAATATAAAATTATGAGTAACCATTATGATAACACTAAAAATTAGAAACTATTATGAACATAAAATTTCATATACTCGTGTTTCTCTTATTTTTTCCATTTGTAAATTATTACACATATTCACACTTTTTATATTTTTAATTTAATATTTTATTAAAAAATAATATAAATTTACAGTGAAACTTTAAATAATTAAGATAAATTAGTAAATTTATATTTAAGAAAGTATCATAATCATTAACATATTTCAAAATGAGTAAAAATAATAAGATAAATGACTAGTTTCGCTTGACCTTGATGGGATTATGTTTCATCTTATCTATTTCTTTAGCATTATTATATAAAGATACACAATATAAAATTATGTGTAACCATTATGATAGCACAAAAAATTAGAAATTATTATGAACATAAAATTTCATATATTCGTGTTTTTCTTATTAGTCTATGTCGTGGGCATAGAGGGACTATAGTGATCGATAATCCGTTGACTTCATATTAGTTTATCGTTTGACCATAAATATTTGCATAATATTTATTGTTGGAACTATGGAACTAAAAACATTAATTTTTATATAATAAAAAATACCATATGTGTTGTGATCTGATTGGATATCAGATTGGAGGTCTTATTGTCGGTTTCACTATTCCCAATGTTTGATATGTTACCATATCCAAAGCTTTTTGATCATATACGGTATTTCTGAGTTGTTGTTTTTTTTCTTGAAATGTTTGGATATCCAAAGTTTTGAAGATGGATAGTCAGTTTTTATAAGTTGACTTCATATTAGTTTGTCCTTTGAATAAATATTTTTTATTTGCATAGGTTCTATTGTTCGAATTATTGTTATCGATATTTTTTTATTGTTATAAAATAATAAAATAATTTTTTTTTGCATGTAAGAGATCTGCCACAATGCATTCTTTCTTAAATGTTTACAGAGCAATTATGACAGACTTAAATATTTACCGAAACAGCGTGACAGACTTAAATGTTTACTTAACATGTCTGTTACAATACATTTTATTGCGTTATTTTTATATGCAATGCTCTCTGCAGTCAATGTCGACAATATTGTTCTTCAACGAAATTGTTGGTTCATTGGTTCATGCTTACTTCTTGCATGTTCATTGATTTCTTATTTGCATGTTGTTGTTGTTCTTGTGTGCATGTTGGTCTTGTTGCAGTTTGCATGCTTGGGGTTCTGCAACCGCGATTGGAACTTCCCTTCTATCCTTCCCCATTAACGAGTGGGTTTGGGCGTCGTGTTTAACTTCGCTTGCTATTTGCAGTTTGCAGGTGGGAAATTTGAGTATTGGGGATGTTTGAGTTGAAATCATCTTGAAGAACATCTTTGCATGTGAGGAGAAAATACGATTTCCTTTTGCGATGCGTCATTGTGGCTGTGATGGAGGTAGGTTTTGTGTCCAACATTAGCCTTCTGTCGTTCTTCGTTGACAGGCGGGTTTGGGTGCTGTGATTAGCTTCGCTTGCTATCTGCAGTTTGCAGGTGGGAAATTTGATTGTTGGGGATGCCTGGGTCGAAATCCTCTTGCAAAACATCTTTGTATGTGAAAATAAAATATGATTCCCTTTTCCTGTGCGTCGTTGTGGCTCTGATGGAGGTAGGTTTTGGGTCAAACATTAGCGATTAGGGACAAGACGAACACAACATTACAGTCCTGCTTCTATGGTCATGGTAATCACATACAAAGATGGACTGCAAGAGGAATTTTATGGCTCCCAGTATTGAAAAATACCAACCGGGAAAACCTCACTTTTCTTAGTTGCTTGCACAGAGGCAGGCCTTTGGACGGTCCTGCCAGCTTTGAATTTTACCTGGCAGGTCTCACAGCCTGAAATATTTGGTTAACAAATGTGCTACAATACGTTTTCCTCCAAGTTTTTTGATACAATCTTGTGTGCAGTGAATTTCCTGGTTGGTTGGTTGGTGCTTGCGCAGTGTTAAGGTCCTGTGGATGCAGTTGGGCCTTTGGTGCTTCTTAACTGGGTTGTTATTTTTTGGTTGCTCTTGTTTGCCTAAACTTTGAAATGTTGTGGTGTTGCATCTGCAGTTGCATCTGTTGTTACATGGTTTCACAGTTAGTTGCCCAGAAAATACTATTAAGATGGATGTAAATTACATCTCTTATGGCATGAAACAGAGTTTGTCGGGTTCCAACTATATTTCATAGCTAAGAGTGTTTTCCCCATTGTTAATGTCTTTCTATGGGTTCATAGTTATGAGATTAGGTGTTGGTGTGTCAACGATAAAGTTCTTCTCTCCCTTTCTTTTTCCTCGTGTAAGCTTTCCCGTTTTTTCCTTTTGTTCTTCTCGTCTATTATGCATTTTTGGTTCTATAGTTTGTGACGTTCCTATGGTCACGGGTTTCCAGGGTGGCCAGTTGACAAATCGTCATCTACATCTATATCTTCACATCATGAGTCCAGAAAACCAGCATTTGTTTGCATATTTATCGAATTTCTTCTAAACTTGCTTGTTTTCCCCTTTTGTTCTTACCCTCTGTTATGCATTTATGGTTCTATGCTTCCTCATGTTTCTGTGCTCGCGGGTTCCTGATATGGCGAACTGGAAAATCATCATCTCCATTTATATCTTCACATCATGAGTCCAGTCGATCGTTGTTCATTTGCATACTTAGCCAATTGTATGAACATGATTCTCGGATAGGTGTTATCGAACTCTGGTGACTCATGATCGGGGTATACATCTTGCACACAAAACTTATGTGCTCTACAATTTGATCTCGGACTCCTCGAACTCGCAACCCTGCCTCTACATACAATGACTTTGTATGTCTGACCTGCCTTTCCATACTTAGTTGATTCTTCAAATTTGCATGGGTTCATGCGTTCCCAGGTTCAGAAAAGTTTAAAATCATTTTTCCTATCCTCTCCATCCCCCCCACCTTCCATCCTTCCCAATGCACATTAATTATGCTTTTAAAAGTGACAACCAGCTAGACGGGTTTGAAAAGATTGCCTTTAATAAGCGGAAAGATTGAGGACATCTCCCATTAAAATGCATAAACAAGTGAATAACACTGGATCCTATAATTTATTTTGCATGCATTTTGAATTTGCAAACAATGTTGGCTATTTTAGCTTTTTAAAGGCATCATCATAGTAACAGTGCAATCTTGTACTACCACGCTTCCATCCACGAATGTGTCATTCACAAAGGTATTGATGTCATGTCACCCTTTAATATTGTGCCTATGTTGCAGGTTGTCATATTTGAGAATCTGCTTGGATATGGGAATTTTAATACATGTTATTAGTGACTATTCAACACACATATTCGAAAAGATTGGCATTAATAGGCGAAAAGATCGAGGGCATCTTCCATTAAGATGAATTAAACCAAAATATATGGAATATTATAATGTCATCCTCCAGGGTTGATTTTAAATACGAAAGATTATATTGTCATCCTTTGTTCTGTGTTTCTGGTTCTATACTTTCTCATGTTTTTGTGCTCACGGGTTCCCGATATGGCGAACTGGAAAATCGTCATCTCCATTTATATATTCACATCGTGAGTCTGGCCAACCGTCGTTCATTTGTATACTTATCCAATTTTATGAACGTGGTTCGCGGATAGGTGCTATCGAACTCTAGTGACCTATGATCGGGGTATACATCTTACACCCAAAACTTCTATCCTCTATAATTCGACCCCGGACTCCTCGAAATTGCAACCCTACCTCTACCTACAATGCCTCTGTTTGTCTGACCTACCTTTCCATTCTTAGTCAATTCTTCAAATTTTCATGGGTTCAAGCATTCCTGGGTTCAGAAAAGTTTAAAATCATTTTTCCTATCCTCTCCATCCCCGCCACCTTCTATCCTTCCCAATGCACATTAATTATGATTTTAAAAGTGACAATCGACCAGACAGGTTCAAAAAGATTGGATTTAATAAGAGGAAAGATCGAGGACATATCCCATTAAAATGCATAAACAAGTGAATATTACTAGATCCTATAATTTATTTTGCGTTCATTTTGAATTTGCAAACAATGTTGGCTATTTTAGCTTTTTAAAGGCATCATCATAGTAACAGTGAAATCTTGTACTACCACAAACGTGTCATTCACAAAGGTATTGATGTCATATCGTCCTTTAATACTGTGTGTATGTTGTAGGTTTTCATACTTGAGAATCTGCTTGGATATGGGAATTTTAATACGTGCTATTAGCGACTATTTAGCACACATATTCGAAAAGATTGGCATTAATAAGCAAAAAGATTGAGGGCATCCGCCATTAAGACGAATTAAACCAAAATCTACGGAAGATTATATTGTCATCCTCCGGGGTTGATTTTAAATACTTATTCTCATTTCTCTCTATCATCAAAGAGTTTGGATTTAAGGTGCCTTCGTTGTAATGTTCCTGGTCATGGACATGCAAGACAACTTAGAGATGCCATTGAAGCCCAATTGAAAGACGAGACAATGGTTTTATGTGACATCAGTTTTGAGTGAAAAAAATCTCTATTAGCCAACATAAACTCAGACAGGGAAAAAAAAATAAGTATTTTATGATTAGTGTTCTCCCTGTGTTTGATTCTTTGGTTGGTTGAAAACCCTGTCTGGAGATTTGTTTGTTAATCTTCTTTGTTTTCTTGCTGCAAGTTGGATGAGATTTTTAGGTCTCCTACAACACGGATTTGGCAAGTGTGTCAAATTCTAGAAAGCACACAATAATTTGTCTTCAGTCACAGGAGTTGTGCTTGCCATTGCTTGCAAAATGGTTTGTAATATTCAAAAATGATGCCAACTATTACTTCATTTGCGAATATACTCAGAAGGAAATTATACATTTGGATCGTCGCGAGTATGGGAAACTGTATGGGTGGTTAAAATGACATCCTAAAATTACATAAGCTTCTCTTTCAAAGTTTTTTGAGCTACTTTTGGGTGTGGAAACAGACTTCAAAAAAAAAGTTAATGGGAAAGAGTTCTAGATTATGGATTTTGCAACACTTTATGAGGATTACTTTATACTACCACCTTCTGCAAGAAGTTTCATGTGTTCAGGTAATGCTTTGGTTTTTGAAAATCACCTTTTACTACCACCTTCATGTAATGATTTTATTTCTTTCTTTAGACAAGACCTTAATGTACTGGTGTATTCCAGAGCCGTTTACACCTAATGTCAATCTTCATGTTGTTTACACCTAATGTCAATCTTCCTGTTGTTTACACCTAATGTCAATAGCATTGTTCCCATTGCCAGCGTCAATGCCAAAGTCCAATGTAACACTCTTTCATACTATAACGCTCTGATACCATACTGTAACACTCTTTCATACTGTAACGCTCTGATACCATACTGTAACGCCCCCATTCCAGGCCAGGTAGGCGTTATTTCACAGAATAACAATCTCATACTTAATTCTATATATATAACATGCATTTAAGCAAATGAAACAATATTAAACTCAAAGTAAATATAATAATTATTGCTATTATAAATATTCAATGGATTTAACATTAATTCGTATGCACATCATAATACATGATAAATATAAATACACAGGCATGTAGAAACATAATTAAAATATCATCTGGTACTTATCTTTGAAAATGGTGATAATTCCACCAACCAGGTGCAGGACTTCCACGAACCTCCCAGCCTTAGACCACTCTTCTCATCAAGCTCAGTCGTGGTCACCCCCAAGCTGGGACTAAGCTCCACCCCAAGGCAAGGAATCTTAGGCTAGGCTAATGTTACAGGGAAAACACCTGGTCACAAGGAAGGAATTCTCTCCCAGGAACCACTCATACTCACTGCCCATAGACTCTCCTTCCCCACATGCCTGTTCCACCCCAGGAGTATACACCTTCTCTGTCACCTAGACAGTCCTTCGGTTGCTAACCTCCCTTGCCTTGGGTTTTAGCAACAGACTGGACCAGAAGTCTTTGAGCTCTGTGGTAGCTATAGGGTTCCTTCCAGGAGTTCTCTCCTTCCTCTACGCACTCTCTCACCTGGAGAGAGTTGCTCACAGGCCAAGCAACCTGTTCTTCCAACTTCAACCACCTCTCTCACCTGAAGAGAGTGTTGTACGACTGGCCAACAAGCCACACAGGGTCAAACACTACACGTCCACCACAGTCAACGGGAATCCAGACACGAACACCCCAGGGCAGCTACAGACAGGTGCAACAACATAACCAGGCTTAGCAAGGACAAGACACTTTCGTTTTCTCAATCTGGAAACATGGGATAGACTCACACTCTGGATTCTCAGGGATGCATGACGAGTTGTCCACACAGGGGTTGATTCTGACTCCACGGTTTAGAACAGAGAAGGGGTGTACCCACTTTTCAGAAAAACACAAACTTTTTCTTCCCCGAAATCAAAATAGGCTTCTGGTTCCACGATGTATGGTTCAAACGATCGGGTAGAATGGAGGAGGAACCCCCAACATGGTTCATCTCAGCCATTTTATTTGCATGCGCCTAGGTTGACACTTGTCACCCATGCAACTACATGTGTTCCTTCAGCATGAGTTCCTTCCATTTGGAAGTTTCTTGTCCTTCCAAAAGAAGTTAGGATAAAACATATTATTCCCATGTCTTTTGGAATAATATTAAAATATTATTCCCCAAGGGATTAATCCCCTAGGCTCAACACTTAGTCCCTTTTCCCACCTTCCAACCCCTAATCCCTTTCCCACTCTGTGGAAGCTTAGTCCCCCATCACTCATTCATCGTGGTCGGTCTGCACACGGCGGTGTTTATATTTTTATTAATAATGTGCATAGATACATGTACAAAATCAGGCTCTTGGCCTTCAACACTTAGGCTCTCTGGCCTAATAATCACATAAGCCCACCAACTTATAATAACTTGGCTCACCATCCTATAAAAACATAATTACAATTCATTTCATAAACATGATTTACAACAGGGCTCAGCCTTGGGGACATTACAATCCCCCTCCCCTTATTTCTACACTATCCTCAGTGCAACTTTACACTGCATCTGCAAGCTTTTCAAAATTTTCAAAAAGATGCGAGTACTCTTACCGCATAACATCTTCGTGCTCCCATGTCGCGTCCTCAGGACCGTACCAGGTCCACTGGACCTTTACAAGCCCTATAGCTCGATTCTGGAGATGTTTTTTTTCCTGTCCAATATGCGCACAGGATGCATTTGCAGGACACCTTCTTGTTCCACCTGAATCACATTCCAATTGATAACATGATTAACATCAAGTATATATTTCTTAAGAAATGAAGCATGAAACATAGTATGTACAGTCATAGATGTAGGTAATGCAAGTATGTATGCAACTGGCCCAATCCTTTCCAGGATTTCAAATGGCCCACAAAATCTGGCTGCCAACTTGGCGCAACTTCCCAGCTTCAGGGAACTCATGTTAGTTTTCACTTTCAGGAAAACATGATCACCCACTTTTAATTCTCTGTGGGTTATGTTCTTATCAACATAACTTTTCTGCATGTCCTGGGCAGCTTTCAAATTCTGCTTAATTTTTATCATTTGGTCCTCCATCTCCTTGAGCAACTCTGGCCCAACTACTGCTCTGTCAGCTGGATTATCCCAGCTCACTGGAGTGTTGCACCTTCTTCCATAAAGTGATTCAAATGAGCTCATCTTCAACGATGCATGATACCCACTATAGTAGGCAAATTCTACCAAATGCAGGTAGTCTTCCCATCTTGATGGTTTGTCCATCACGTACATTCTCAGCATGTCCTCTATTACTTTGTTCACCCTCTCTGTCTGTCCATCAGACTTGGGATGATACGATGTACTAAAATTCATATTCGTTCTGAATCCTTTGAACAGTCCTTTCCAAAAATTCGAGGCGAATTTTGGGTCCCTATCAGACACAATCGTTTTAGGAATTTCATGCAAACGTGCCACTTCTTTTAATAAGATATCAGCAACATCTATACCTTGTGAGTGGTTTTCAGTGGAATAAAATGGGCAGCTTTTGTAAGCTTGTCCACCACAACCATGATCGAATCGTGTTGCTTGCTCGTTCTAGGCAATCCTGTAATAAAATCCATGGTCACCACTTCCCACTTCCATTCAGGAATGGGCAAAGGCTGCAACAACCCTGCTGGGTGCCTATGCTTAGCCTTAACTTTCTGGAATTCCATACATCTGGCGATGTATTCATCAATCTCTCTCTTCATACCCGGCCAAAAGTAATGGCTCTTGACTGTTTCCACATTCTTCTGATATCCAGGGTGTCCAACATAAGTCATGTTATGCATTTCTCTTAGAATCGCAAATTTCAAACCCTGGACATTGGGTATATACACTTTGTTTTTGTACAGAAGTATTCCCTCAACTTCCAAGGTGTAATTTTCCTCTTTTTGTGGTCCCTGACTCTGTTGTAACTTCCAAAATTATATCCTTAATATCAGTCTTGTACATGCTAATGGCTGAAGCATGTAAGTGGTGCACCTTTCTGTTGAGTGCATCGGCCACCTTGTTTTCCTTCCCTTTGATATGCTTGACATCAAAGTCGTATTCACACAGAAACTCCAGCCACCTACTTTGTCTAACATTTAAATTTGGTTGATCAAACAAATATTTCAGACCATTATGGTCTATTTTGAGTTCAAACCTCCTTCTCATGAGGTAATGTCTCCATTTCCTCAGAGCGTGAACGATTGCTGCCAACTCCAAATCATGGGTTGCATAATTCTTTTTGTGATCTTTTAATTTCCTGGACTCATAACAGATTACGAATCCGTTCTGACTGAGGACCCCTCCCAGTCCTTCTTTGCATGCATCAGTGCATACTATAAAATCCACATTTGGATCTGCAATCCTCAAGATTGGAGCACTGGTTAACAGTTGCCTCAATCGCTGGAAATTTTTCTCACACTCTTCAGTCCACTGAAACTTTTTCTCCTTCCTTTGCAAGGAAGTGATAGGGTGAGCTATCTTTGAGAACCCTGCTATAAACCTTCTGTAGTAGCCCACCAGACCCATAAAGGATCTGACTTCCGCCACATTCCTTGGCGCTAACCATTCTCGGATGGCCTCAACCTTCTCAGGATCCACAACGATCCCTTCTTCTGAAATAATGTGCCCCAAGTAATGGATCTACCTTTGGTAAAATGAGCATTTGCTCAATTTGGCATACAGTTGGTGTCCTCTCAACACTTGCAGCACCAGTCTCAGGTGTTTTTCATGCTCTTCCTCTGACTTGGAATAAACCAAGATGTCATCCAGGAAGACTATGACAAACTTGTCTAAATAGTCCTTGAATACACCATTCATCAAGCACATAAAGACAGCAGGTGCATTTGATAGTCCAAACGACACCACTGTGAAATTGTAATGACCGTACCTTGTTCTAAAGGCAGTCTTTTTGATGTCCTCATCCTTTATTCTTACCTGGTGATATCATGATCTGAGATCTATCTTCAAAAATATTTTCGCAACCTTCAATTGATCGAAAAGATCATCGATCCTCGACAGAGGATACTTGTTCTTGACAATTACCTTGTTCAACTGTCGGAAATCAATGCATAGCCTCAACATCCCATCCTTCTTCTTCACGAACAGGACCGGGGCACCCTAAGGTGACACGCTGGAGTGAATGTACCCCTTCTTCAGAAGCTCTTCAAGCTGCAATTGCAACTCTTTCAGCTCTGGCGTACTCATTCTATAAGGAGCTTTCGACATTGGAGCTACTCCAGGCATCAAATTTATAGAAAAATCGATGTCTCTCTTCGGAGGTAGTCTAGGTACCTCCTGAAATACGTCTTTGAACTCTGTGAGTACCTCCTGGTATTCAATCCTTGAGACTTCATCTATGGATGTTTCCTCCACACGGGTTGCAAATAATTGACAGCCTTTTCTGTAGCACTTCTTCAGCTGCATGGCTGAGATTTCTCTAACAACCATAGCTCTAGGAATCCCTTGGACTATTTTTCGATTCCCCTCCTCATCCAGGCATGTAAACCTCTTGTTACGACAGTCCAAGAGGGCATGGTGCTGGTCCAACCAGTCCATTCCAATTAAACAGTCATAAGATCCTAAAGGCAGAATATTCAATTCAGCCTTCGTGCTCATCCATTTCATGTCCACAAGACAAGACTTCACCAACTCAGTGACTTTCCTCTTGGTTCCTATAGCCAACTGCACTAACCAAGACTTTTCATTTTTTCTTCTTGATAAATGCAAACTTTCCACCACCCTAGGATCTACATAATTATGGCTAGCCCCTTAATCGATTAAAATATTAAATGGTCGGTTGTTAATCATACCTTCCACTTCAATCATGTGCGATTGAAATTTTGCTTGCTTGTTATCTAGGGTTGCGTAGATCCTTGACATTTTGTTGCCCATATCCTCCATTGTTTCAGCTTGTTGAACATTGTGGACGATTCTCACTTTATCTTTTCGGTGGGGGCAGTCTCGGTACCTATGGTTTCCTTTATAGCCCCAACACTCCATAGGTGGTGATCTGGGCATTTGTTCACCCACTTCAACCTTCCTGGGCTCTCTAAAGGATGGTTGTCCCTGAGGACTATTTCTGAAAAAGGGAGGCTTGTTTCCCTTCTACCTCTGCTATTTCCTAAACTTCTTCTGATCATCCCAATCCTTCTAAAAAGTAGGCCTTTCTCTTTGTTGTTCATACAAGCATTTTTCCCTTCTTATTGTTTCTTCCATAGTCTTAGGATCATCATACTGAATCTTGTCACTAATGGAAGGTGGCAATCCACTCAGATATCTCTGAATCTTGACAGCCTCATCTTTGATGAATGGAACATACTTAAGTAATTCCAAAAACATGCATTTGTATTCATCAATGGTCATGCTGCCTATCTTGAGTTCGAAGAACTCCTTCATCTTTCTGTCATAGTATCTTTTAGTTAGGTATTTCTTCTCGAAATACCCCTTGAACTCCTTCCAAGTGACATCTTTCTCTCTGATGTGTTGCACCTACACAAACTGATCCCACCACATGGATGCTTTTCCTTTTAGTTGATACATCGCAATTCTTCCTTCTGCATGACAGGAATAATTCTATAGTTGGAAATATTTCCTCATGCCAAGCAACCATGTTTCAGCATCGTCCTCCTTTTTATGTTCTCCATCGAACATTGGAGGCTTGATCTTATTCATCTCCCCTTTCAATTCATCCACTCCAGATCTTCGGTGCTTTCTGGTAGGATATGGGCTTGAACTACTGTGTGCTTCCCTACTGGAATGTTTTGGGGAGTGACGTCGATGTCTGTTGACACTCCTTGATCTTCCTTTCCTCTCAGGGGTCCTGCAACTCTCTGTCTTGCTTGAGTCACTCTCCTTTTCCAATTTCTTTTCTATTCTTTCCAAACTCTTCAGCATCCTTAAGTTGAATTCACCCTGTTGATCCCTAACCCTCATGAGCTTTCGGATATCAACTCGGCAAGCCTGGGCATCTTTCTGCAATCTTTCAATGAGTTTCATCATATGTCCTTCCTTATCCATCTCTTTTCTGTGCCCATTAGAGTTTGATCCTTCAACTCCCAAGTTGAAATTCCTTCCCTCTCTTTCATTTTTTGAATTGGAGGCAATCTGCACCTCTTCCATTTCTATACTCAGCGTCGATTCACGGCTGTCCTGACACTCGTTGAACTCTGCACACACAATGTGCAGTCAACGAATTTTTTCAGGCCTTAAACCCTAAATAAAACTTCAACATTCATAAACCAACATGAATAAGAAAAACGTTTCAAATCCACTAAGTTTTCTGAGCTCTGTTTGGCTCTACAAATTTTAGGACTTCTGGTTTCGGAGTCTCGGTCCACGAGACTCTCATACTCACTTTCCGGTTTTGGGGTTTTGGTCCATGAGGATCCAACAGTTAAATCCTCGACGGTTCTTTTGTCTTCAAAAATTTCGGGACTTTGGGACTTTGGGGTTTCGGGTTTCGAGGTTTTTGTCCCCGGAGGTTCTTTCACTTGCTTCCCTCTCCAACTCTCGGCTCCCGAACTTCCAACCTCTCTCCCCCTGGGCCCACAACACAGCTATCGCCAACCAAGGTAGGGATTTCGGGATTTTTGCACTTCGTTTTTTGGGTCTTCGGTACTCGGGAGTTCACGAAGCAGTGACTCCAAGTCTCTTGTCACTTCAATCCCTGACTTTCGAAATTTCTATCTCCTTACCCTCCGGGCCCATAGTACAACTATCGCCCTTAACCACGGTGGCACGTGGCACATTCAGGAGGGTCCACGTCACCCTCGGTGACATCATCGTGTCCCACCACTCTCTCTTTTCTTCTCGACCCGCTGGCACGTGGTACACATCCATGTGCCCACGTCCCTTCCAAGTGAAATCCAATGGTTAGACCTCTCTCAGATATACGACGCAGATCCTTTCGGCGTTTTCGAGATTTCAGGGTTTCGGGTTTTTGGTAACCGAGAGTTCACGATGTAGCGACTCCAAGTCTCTCATCATTTCAATCCCCGAATTCCAAAATGATCCAATGGTTCAAGTTCCTCTCCTATGATCTACGATGTAGATCGTTTCAGGATTTCGGGTCGGTTCTTCCATCTTCGAATATTTCGTGACTTCGGGTTTTTGGGTTTTCGGTAATCGGGGTTTCGCGACTTGCGACAACGAGGGATCTTTCCCTTTGGTTTCCCAGATGTCGAAATGTCGATTGGCATCCATGTGTCCCTCCAATAGACGGTCCTCGCGATTTCAGGATTTCGCATACCGCGATTTCCACACTCCTTTGCAACTCCCAAGGTTTTTTTAAACCTTGTGCACGTTCTCTAGATCTGATGGTCGTGAGGGTTCTCCTTTCCTCTCGAACAAATCCTAAGGCTCCAGCACTTTTGGTGTGGAGTTCTCTCTCTCCCTGTGGACATATACCACACCGACAACAATTTTATAACACCGCTACACCTCCTGAGCTTGGTAATAAGGTCAAGTAGCCTGTTGATACTCAAAAAACATTTTGAGGTCTGAAATTAATCCTCCAGACACAATTTATTCTCAAAACCTCAGTCCAAAGGCCACTTATCCGGCCCATCCAGGCTCAGTGTTGATACCATGGCTCTGATACCATACTATAACACTCTTTCATACTGTAACACTCTGATACCATACTGTAACACTCTTTCATACTATAATGCTCTGATACCATACTGTAGCACTCTTTCATACTGTAACGCTCTGATACCATACTGTAACGCCCCCATTCCGGGCCGGGCAGGCACTACTTCGTGGAATAACAATCTCATACTTAATTATATATATATATAACATGCATTTAAGAAAATGAAACACATTTAAACTCAGAGTAAATATAAGAATTATTGCTATTATAAATAGTCAATGGCTTTAACATTAATTCGTATGCACAACAAAATACATGATAAATATAAATACACAGACATGCAGAAACGTAATTAAAATATCATCTGGTACTTATCTTTGAAAATGGTGGTAATTCCACCAACCAGGTGTAGGCCTTCCACGAACCTCCCAGCCTTAGACCACTCTGCTCATCAAGCTCAGTCGTGGTCACCCCCGAGCTGGGACTAAGCTCCACCCCAAGGCAAGGAATCCTAGGCTAGGTTGAGGTTACAAGGAAAACACCCAGTCACAAGGAAGGAATTCTCTCCCAGGAACCACTCATACTCACTGCCCACAGACTCTCCTTCCCCACATGCCTCTTCCACCCCAGGAGTATACACCTTCTCTGTCACCTAGACAGTCCTTCAGCTACTAACCTCCCTTATCTTGGGTTTCAGTGACAGACTGGACCAGAATTCTCCGAGCTCTATGGCAGCTATAGGGTTCCTTCCAAGAGTTCTCTCCTTCCTCTGTGCACTCTCTCACCTGGAGAGAGTCACTCATAGGCCAAGCAACCTGTTCTTCCAACTTCAACCATCTCTCTCACCTGGAGAGAATATTGTACGACTGGCCAACAAGACACACAGGGTCAAACACTACACGTCCACCACAGTCAATGGGAATCCAGACATGAACACCCCAGGGAAGCTACAGATAGGTGCAACAACATAACCAGGCTTAGCAGGGATGTGACACTTTCGTTTTCTCAATCTGGCAACACGGGATAGACTCACACTCTGGATTCTCAGGGATGTTTGATGAGTTGTCCACGCAGGGGTTGATTCTGACTCCACGGTTTAGAACAGAGAAGGGGTGTACCCACTTTTCAGACAAACACAGACTTTTTCTTCCCCAAAATCAACACAGGCTTTTGGTTCCGCGGATGTACGGTTCAGACGATCGGGTATAATGGAGGAGGAACCCCCAACATGGCTCATCTCAACCATTTTATTTGCATGTGTCTGGGTTGACACTTTTCACCCATGCAACTGCATGCGTTCCTTCAACATGCATTCCTTCCATTTGGAAGTTTCTTGTCCTTCCAAAAGAACTTAGGATAAAACATATTATTCACATGTCTTTTGGAATAATATTAAAATATTATTCCTCAAGGACTTAAGACCCTAGGCTCAACACTTAGTTCATTTTCCCACCTTCCAGCCCCTAATCCCTTGCACACTCTATGGAAGCTTATTCCCCCATCACTCATTCATCATGGTCGACCTGCATGTGGCAGTGTTTATATTTTTATTAATAATGTGCATAGATACATGTACAAAATTAGGCTCTTGGCCTTCAACACTTAGGCTCTCTGGCCTAATAATCACATAAGCCCACCAACTTATATTAACTTGGCTCACCAGCCTATAAAAACATAATTACAATTCATTTCATAAACATGATTTACAACAGGGCTTGGCCTTGGGGACATTACATCCAAAGTTGAATCTATCTGGAGCATGGGGTCACCGCCAATGTGGATGCCTGGAGGTCAAACTAGCTGGAACCTGGGATCACAACTTATTACACTTGACATTAGTATCATTAGTGATCAAAATTGGATTGTATGTCGAGTCTGTTACTACATCCAGAGGTCGCTTAGAACTCTTTGACATAGAAACTTCATGTCTTTCAATTATGTTACAGCCTTGGCATAAAACGTTCTGTAATTTTAGAATGTTGATTCAAATGCACATACATTTTTTTTCGTTCGTGGGTATCCAATTTTATAAGTTCCTTCTATGTGTATTCGAGCATGGAGTAATGTTTGGCATCACTTCTAAACATTCCAGACCATTTTTTGGTGTCACCCCTACGACGATCGATATATTATGATGTGATATGCAACATTTGATACACTTTCCATATTTGTGCTACTGGAAGAAGTTATGTGCTTCAACAGAGATACATTTTGCAGTTTCCTTGGATGCCCCTTCCAATTTACAGTAATAAAACAAAGAAGTTCAACATACAAATCTTCAGGCAGGCTTTTCAACCAAACAAATGATCAAATGCAAGGAGAATAATAGTCAAAAACATACCTGAATTTATTTTTTGTCTCGGCTTTTGTTGCCACCAAAGCCAACGACATATAAAACCACTCCCTCATCTTTGGATTGTCCCTGAATATCATTTGTAAGTTGTCTCTGATGTCAATGATCAGGAACATTACAAAGCACCTTAAACCCCAAGATTTCAACAACAGAGGGAAATCAACACTTAGCAAAGTATGGAATGTTCAATAACCAGCCAATGCAGGCGGGCCATATCTACAAGAGACAATCTATTCAAAAAGTTGGGATAAATCTAGTTGGCAACAGTGATGAAGTCCATGGCCTGAAATTGATATTCAACTCGTTGTTTTTTACGAATGAAGCATTTCATCATCAAGTTGAAATCTATAAAAGACTTTCCACAAGCTCCATTATTGTACATAGTTTTTCTTTGGGGGTTGGCGGCAAGCCAAATCACAGTCATTGTAAAAAATAATCTCAGTTGTATTTTGTAACCCAACTTATTTGAATATACAATATTTGCAGGCTTTTTTATGGTTTTTTCCAATCTCTGGTACTGCTTTTTATTTTATTTTGTACCTTTTTTTGTGTGTTTGTCGTTAAACATGGACAACAAGCTTTTGTGTATGTTGCCCAGCACTTCGATATAAATAAATGCTACTATGTTCGTTCCTCACATTTCAAATGGAAGAATAATTTGTCATGGGCCATACTTATGTGGCACCTACCCTATACTTAAAGAAATAAATGGAAGGACTCGTTCTGCTTTCATTCTTCAGGGTCCCATAAATAGAATGAATTAATTACTAGTACAAGGCATACATCTTCTTCTATTTGATAATATCTGTGCATATACAAAATTGTTTCGGCATATATATATATATATATATATATATATATATATATATATATATATAT
>ML789638.1:239332-253876 GCA_009831015.1 Picea engelmannii
TGATTTACATTTGAACCACAAACAATCTACTAATATATATTAATATGAATACTATTGAAATAAATATAAAAACTCTCTTGGCCAATACTTAGTCAATTATCTAACCATCGGGTCCCGAGTTTGCGGTATCCAACACTTATGTCCCCTGTTCTGTCATATACATCTTGCAACCAAAGAACTTCCATGATGTACAATTTATGCTTTTACTAGTGAAAACTCAACAGGCGTTCGAAAATATTGGCATTAATAAATGAACAATGGATTTTCTTATGTGAGATACTTATCCATTTTCCCCTTTTCTTCTTCTTGTCTATTATCGTTTTCTGGTTATATACTTAGTCGCATTTCTAAGATCCCAGCCTCCAGGGTTTGTTGGGTTGACATATCTTCATCTCCATCTATATCCTCACATGACGAATCTGATTGGTCGTTGTTCCTTTCCATACTTGTCCATTTTTATGGCCGCAATTGTCGGGTTGGCACTTTCAAACTCTGGTGCTTCTTGCTCCGTGATATACACCTTGCACTCAAAATTTCGGTGATCTACAATTCCACCGTAGACTCCTCGAACTCGCAATATGTGTCAAAGTACTTCACGTCCATCCTAATATACATTAATTATGGTCTTACCAGTGACAATTGAACACAACGGTATGAAACAATTAGCACTCGCACCTCCGCCATATACAAATGTGTTGGCAGGTTCACAAAGTCTCCAATTAGTGGTCACTGTCTCATGTTCTGCCCATCATCATACTTCTTTCCAAATATGCAACAAAAAATGCTTATTACTAAAACGCCATCATGCAACAACCGTAAAGATTGTCATTAATAAGAAAAAGTCTTGAGGATTAACCATCCCTACAAAACTTGTCAAGGAATGTGCAAATATCTTCCCAGGTAATGGTAGAGATATTACAAATTTCAATATGTTAGCGAAAACAAGTTTGGGTCAGCGTTTCCCTATTCCATACTTGGACACTTTTTCGATTTCGGGCTCCCGGATTGACGGCCTCATAATTGTGTTTTGAATCTTCCGTGACTTGCAAACAGTGCTCGGAGTTCCGCAATATACAATTTGTCTGCTGGAATGCCCCGTCACGAGCCCAACCATCCACTGCTTTTTTTCTTTCTATTACTTATGGATTTGAACGTAATTTGCAAACCATTCTCGGATTCGCAGATTGACATATGCTTATCTTTATCTATATATACACACCATGAGCCCAAACGACCTCAGTTCCTTTCATTACTTGGCCAATTATCTGACCATCGGGTCACGGGTTTGCGGTATCCAACACTTTTTTCCCCTATTCTGTCATATACATCTTGCACTCAAAGAACTGTGATTTGAAATTTATGCTTTTACTAGTAATAACTCACTAGGGGTTCGAAAAGATTGGCATTAATAAACAAACAGTAGATGTTCTACTGTGAGATACTTAGCCCTTTTTCATTTTTCTTCTTCCCCTCTATTATCGATTTCTGGTTATATACTTAGTCTCCTTTCTATGATCACGGGTTCCAACATTGGTGGGCTAACATATCTTCATCTCCATCAATATCCTCACATGAAGAATCCGACCGATCGTTTTTCCTTCCCATACTTAGCCAATTTTATGGCCACAGTTATCGAGTTGGCGCTTTCGAACTCTGCTACTTCTTGTTCCATGATATACATATTTCACTTGAAACTTTCATGATCTACAATTCCACAGCGGACTCCTCAAACTCATGATATTCACTCTACAAAGTGTCACAAATGTTTCAAAATATCTAAGGATGCTTATCTTTATCTATATCTACACACCATGAGCCTGATCGACCTCGATCCCTTTCATTACTTAGCCAATTATCTGACCACCAGGTCCCGGTTTTGCGGTATCCAGCACTTTTATCCCCTATTTCATCGTATACATCTTGCACTCAAAGAACTGTGATTTGCAATTTATGCTTTTACTAGTAAAAACTCACCAGGAGTTCGAACTCTGTTGCTTCTTGTTCTGTGATATACATATTGCACTCAAAATGTCCATGATCTACAATTCCACCGCGGAATCCTCAAACTCATGATGTTCACTCTACCAAGCGTCACAAATGTTTCAAAATATTTTTCATTGCCTTCCATCTCCACTGACTTCACGTCCTTCCTAATATACATTAATTATGGTCTTGCTAGTGACAATTGAACACATTGGTACCAAGAAATTGGCACTTGGGCGTCCACCATATACAAATTGACTCTCGAGCCGTTGTTCCTTTCCATACATAGCCAATTTTATGGCCTCGATTGTCGAGTTGGCGCTTTAGAACTTTGCTACTTCTTGTTCCATGATAGACATATCGCACTCAAAAATTATGTGATCTACGATTCCACCGTAGACTCCTCCAACTCGCAATCTTCACTTTACCAAGCCTCACAAATTTTTCAAAGTATGTTTCGTTGCCTTCCATCCCCACTGACTTTGTGTCCTTCCTAATATACATTAATTATGGTCTTACTAGTGACAACTAAACACACTGGTACGAAAAAATTGGCACCCGAACGTCTGCCATATACAAATTGACTGTCAGACTCCAACATTGTCCCCTCTTCTGTGTTACAAATTATGCATTCAAATGTTGTGAGCGAAAAAATTTGAACCTCGAGGCCTCACGTCTTCTGGGGAGACCTTGTCACCATATTTCGGATCCTCTTGTTGGTGGGTTCACAAAATCTCCAATTCCTAGACATTGTTTCATGTTCCGTCCATCCTCATACTTATTTCCAAATATGCAACACCAAAGGTTTAATCCTAAAACGATATCATGCAACAA
This sequence comes from Picea engelmannii, assembly GCA_009831015.1. NCBI lineage: Eukaryota > Viridiplantae > Streptophyta > Pinopsida > Pinales > Pinaceae > Picea > Picea engelmannii. The sequence continues at coordinate 242,150 of ML789638.1, forward strand.
TCGTAAATATCGTCATTAATATGCAAAAGTCTCGAGGTCTAATTATCCCTACAGAACTTGTCCAAAAACATGAAAAGAAGATATTCCATTACAAATTTCAATATATTAGCAAAAACAAGTTCGGCCCAACATTTCCCTATTCAATACTTGGACACTTTTTCGATTGTGGGTTCCCGAATTATGGCCTCAAAATTGTGTTTCGAATATCCCGCTACTTGCAAACAGTGACTGGAGTTCCATGATATACAATTTGTCCACTAGAATGCCCCGTCACAAGCCCAACCATCCATCGTTTGTTTCAATACTTAGCCCCAGGTTGGTTGTATCTCCATGGCATTGTACATGTGTTGTGTATCAAGTTTTCCCTGCCCTTTCCCTGTTTCATACTTAGACATTTTTTTGATTGCGGGTTGTCGGACTGGTAGGCTCAGCATTGTGTTTCCAATGTTCCATGACTAGCAAAAAGTACCCGCAATTCCACGATATACAATTTGTCTGCAGGAATGCTTCATCATGCCCTCTTCCATGTTACATGTTCTGTGATCAACACTCCTGAGAAATACAATTTGACCCTTAGTGAAAACAAGTCTGGCCCAGTGTTTCCCTATTCAATACTTGGACACTTTTTTTATTGTCGTTTCCTGGATTGACCGCCTCAAAATTGTGTTTCGAATCTCCCGTGACTTGCAAACAGTGCCCAGAGTTCTGTTATATACAATTTGTCCGTTGGAATGCCCCGTCATGAACCTAGCCATCTGTCATTCATTTCAATACTTAGACCTAGGTTGTTTGTATCTCCATTGCATTGTACATGTGTTATGTATCGAGTCTTCCCTGCCCTTTCCTTGTTCCATACTTAGACATTTTTTCTATTGTGGGTTGTCGGACTGGCGAGCTCGGGATTGTGTTTCCAATGTTCCATGGCTAGCAAACAGTACCCGCAATTCCGCGATATACAATTCCTCCGAGATTTTTGATCATCATGCCCTCTTCCATGTTACATGAATGCCTCGTCACAAACCCAACCGCCCGTCGTGCATTTCAATACTTAGCCCCGAGTTAGTTGTATCTCCATTGCATTGTACATGTGTTGTGTATCGAGTCTGTCCTTCCCTTTCCCTGTTTCATACTTAGACATTTTTCCATTGCGGGTTGTCGGACTGGCGAGCTCAGGATTGTGTTTCCAATGTTCCACGACTAGAAAACAGTACCCACAATTCCACAATATACAATTTGTACGCAGGAACGCATCACCATGCCCTCTTCCATGTTACATATNCCCCAATTTTTTTGGTTGTATCTTGTAACCCTATTACAAAGCGTCGTCAACTGCTTTCGATAATTAGCCATTCCTTTCTTTTTGTTCCCTGTCACCGCCACCTTTCTGCTCTCTGAAAATGCAATTCACAAGCTTTAATGCTACCACTTCGTCGTGCATGAACCTTAAACATGTCATTAATGAGAGAAAGGGTCTGACATACAAATTGACCATCAGACTCCCATATCATCCCCTCTTCCATGGTACACATTTTTCATTCATGGAGTTCCCCGATATACAATTTGACCTTTGGGAATTCACGTCTCCTGGAGAACCATTGTCACCCTGATTCTAAAGCCCGCCTGACGGCTTTCCATATTTGTCGATTTCATGGAATCTCTTTCACGATACCTCGGGTTGGCGGGTTCACGAAATCTCCACTTCTTAGTCATTGTTTACTATACCCGACCAAGGTTCAATGGGATATATATTACAAGTTTCAATATACTAGCAAAAACGAATCCACCCAGTCGTTTCTCTATTCCATACTTGAGCCACTTTTTCGATTGCGAGTTCCATGATTGGTGGTTCACATTTTCACCTCCATTGTTCTGTGTCTTGAAAACATTACCTGGACTTCTACTATTTTCAAATAGACCTCTGGACTGTCCTATCATGCCCTCTTTGATACATACAATTTGACCCTCGCGTCCTCACCTCCAATGGTTGTCCCTTGTAACCCTGTTATGAAGCCCGCCCGACTACTTTCGATAATTAGGCAGTCCTTGATTTCTCTTTCCCGTCCCCATGACCTTCATACTTCTTTATTAATATGCAATTAGTAACCTTTCATGCCAACAACTCAACATATAGGAACCGTCAACATTTTTATTAATGGGCGAAACGCTCGAGGAGATCTCCCACTAATACGCATTAAACCAATATCTGGGCAAAGTTATATTGTCCCTTCCGATTGTTCATCTCAAACATGGGTCGTCACGTTAGCCCGTTCAAGAAATCTCCAATTCTTAATTGCTCATTGTCGTATCCGCCATGTTCACACTTCTATGTATGAAATTACTAGTCTTTAATGCTAACAGTTCATCATGCAACAGTCGTCGAAATTGTCATTAATGAGCAAAATTCTCGAGGAAATATCTTATTCACACGCATTGGACCAAGATTTGTGCAGCATTATATTATCCCTTCCAACTCTTCATTTCAAACATCGTCTGGAGCAAACAAATGTTCTTGTAAACTTATGGCAATAGTTCGACAATAGTTTTGTGGAGATATAGTCAATATCTTTGGATGTTAGGACAAGAACTTCCAGTGGTCCAGGGCATACTCTTACTATTCATCCTGTTCCTCCCAGAATGAAGTGATTTGGACCTCTGGAATCGCTCGTGTAGGCTGAGCCCCTGAGTTTTTTGACTGTAAGGAGTTGGTCTCTTGGTGCGCCGAAAAATATATTGCAAGCCAAAGAATCATTTTGTTGCACGACCATTCTCCTGTTTCTTTGTCACCTCAGGTCTTTCGCAAGATGTTAAGATTGTCAGAGCCAACATTGACCTTCATAGGGCAAGACTGCAAGCAATTCCTAGAAAAACATGGTAATGGGTTGGACATCTTACCCCAGTTCCTGGAAGACCCGACAGCAGTTCCTGAATATATCACAAAGTTGCAGGTAAGTTCCTTTAGAAATCCATTTCAGAAAATTTCTTGGTGTTTACAAGAATAACTTGACAAGAATCCTCGGAAAGTGTTTCCCATATGGTTATTTATATTTTGTTCTTCGGAGTCAACGAACAATTCATTTTCGATTGTGGCAAGCTAATTTCCATTGAAATTTGTTCCCAACTGTCACGATTCAAAGAATCGAATAAATTTTATATGTCTTCCTACTTGATTTTTGCAATAGTGCATTGTTGCCCGTTTCCAAAACTGTCTATTTCCAAGAAAATAAACTGTGAATTTGACCCAGTAACATTTTGGTACTATGCCCTCTGGAGGCACAAGGCCTCCCATTGTTTATATGAGGTTTTTAATGGCTTTGTCTCAGTTTTCAAAGATTTTTTGTTAGGAAAAGATGCTCCCCGGATGTTTGGCCAGACAACCAGGTTTTTGAACAAGAAGGGCACACTTGAACAAAAGGAAAATCACAGTGTACTAATGTTCTTTGGCTCGAAAGAAAATCTTGCTTTCCTTCCATGCCACATCACGGACAAGATGTTCATTACAAAAATAGCAAGGAAATGCAAACACTAGTTGCATTTTTTCCATGACAAGAAAAAAAAACGTTCATTCCTCTGCCCTGGAAAGTTGGGGACTTCGTGTGCAGAAATGTCAACAACATTGACGAATTCACAGGCCATTTCAAGAACTTGAACTTGGCATATGTTGAAAGGCTAAAAGGGTTCGACCCTAATGGGATTTTTCGAGAACATTTACTATTAGTTGGATTTAGCAGATCTTTTATCAATAGACGCTTGGCTGAAGACAGAGACAATGATGACAACACTCCTGCTTCTAACGATTGCGACGTAAAGACATTGCAAAGAACGACTGAGTTTTACAGACAACAGGGAAAATTATCTGGTGAGAAGAGTGGCCAGTCCCCCGCCAGCACTCCCAAGAGAACGACATCACAGAGAATCGCTTCAACGGTCCACCCCAGTAAGAAAGAAACCCAGAAATCTTCAAATGGAGGAGGAGATAAGAACCCTCCTCATACAAAAATTGATAGTTCTCACAAAGTTCCCCTGGCAAAGAGAAGAAAAAATATTATAAGGAAGGGGGACGAACCCGAAATTGAGAGTGAGCAGATGCAAGTTGAAGTTGAAATTGAGCACATACACAAAATTGGCTTGCCCATAGACATCATGCACCATAGTTCCGCAATGGAAATAGTTGAGACCGACATTTTTTACAAGATGAATCCTTCGTATTCCAAAGCGTTGTATTTGACAGCCAATCTAAAAATACCATCATTGAAAGGAGAGATTTAACAAATAAGAAAGTCAAATCTTGTACAGAGATTAATTTTAGGAAAATGAAGCCATCCCAAATCTCCCTATTTCACTGCATAACCGGTGATGCTCTTCATGATTCCATTGGAGGAATTGAAGCGTAGAATGTCAGACTAAACGACCGCATCAAGGAATTGGAGGAATCTTTCATTGCTACCCCCAAGTTTTCCAGTCCTTTAGCAAAAACCGTGTCTTCTACCCCTGCAGTCAAGTTAAAAGGATCCTCCAGATTCCTCGCATCGTGTAGAACAATTGTATATAATAACATCAAGAAAAGAATGCAACTAGTTACTAAATCCTGGGAAACATCACAAAATATAGCTTCCTTTCGAAAGAGGGCAGATGATGTGCACCAACATTTGCAAATGAATTTAAAAGATGATCAACGTTTCTATGACCAGATACTGACCCCTTTTGCCAACCATGCCATCAACAGCTAGAATCTAAAAAGAAGACAAGATTGTCTCCCCTCTCCAAAGCGCACCAAAAAAATAAAAGGATGCTGGAAAAAGAAAATTAAGAACTTGCAGCTCATTGTCGAATCATGTGAACAAGCCATATCAGAAAAAGAAGAATTATTCAGTAACCTAGCCCAAATAGACTTAGTCGGAAGTACCAACGAGGTTCAAGATCCAAACTTAATCCTCAAATCCTTGTCAGTGACCAAAGAAGCCTTTGGTGAACTACTTGATCTTTTCAAGGGGTTTTCTTTTGAATTTTTTTACAGGATAGTTGAATATCGTGTAGATGAGACCGAGAATTGGCTATTGTACTATTCGACACACAATGAAGAAATGGAACAGGATCTGCATAGTATTTCTATGGATCTAAGGAAATTATAAAACGAGCTTCTCAACATAGAAATCCAGGATGAAATCAACGTGGCCCCCATGAGAAGCTACATTGAAGAATGGTTCCAACGGAGAATGGACAGCCTCATCGACGAAGGGAAACAACCAGTTGGCACGATTTCAGCGACCGTCGACGACACCAACAAAAACACATCTGTTTCATAGTAAGTCTATACTAATGTCATCTTGTTTTCTTTATCAATCTAGTTATTATACATGTTTAAATAGAAATCTCTAACCAAAGACTAATAACTTCTAATTTCTTCTTTTCAGGTCTTCCTCTCTACCATCGCGCACTTCGCACTTCTTCTTTCTACAGTCCTATTTCTTGTAATTATTTATTTTATGGTTCGCGGGAGCCCCAATCCCAGTCTATATGACAAACACATTTAAATTTCCAGAAATATGGAACATATTCCATAAATATGTAACAAACATTATTATTTTTTTATAAATTTCAAAGAAAACTAATTCGGAAATGCTAAAAAAAAAAATCCTTCAACTATGTTGGATGTTAGTAAATTGTGTTTATTATTTTAGAATGTTAGTGTGTGTTATTAATATTCAATAAATTTCGAATTTGCATTCAATTATGTTGGATGTCAGGAAATTGTGTTTACTATATTTGAATGTTTAATGTCTATGCTTCCTGGTCCCTTTCTCCAGGAACCTTTCTTGCAAGTCATTTAGACAAAAAAATTCTAAATCGCATGTTTGAACTATAAACACCCCAAGAAAAAACTGTCTCATTCGCATATTAACCTTAGGGGGTCATCTACAAGCAAATGTCTTGTCATTGGCCAGTGACACGCTACCACAAAGTCATCCGCTGCATGGATACCACATGTATTTCAACCTGCTTCCCACATGTATGTACTCAATCCTGTCGTAACACTGTATTTATTCCCATTCCAACCTAACAGAGACTACGCTGCCATACAACATTTATTATATAAAGATACACAATTACACAAAATATAAAATTATGTGTAACTATTATGATAACACTAAAAATTAGAAACTATTATAAACACAAAATTTCATATAGTCGTATTTTTCTTATTTTTTCAGTTCATAAATTATTACACATGTTCACACTTTTTTATATTTTTAATTCAATATTTTATTAAAAAATAATATAAATTTACAATGAAACTTTAAACAAATAAGATATTAGTAAATTTATATTTAAGAAAGTATCATAAATACAATAATTATTAACATATTTCAAAATGAGTAAAAAGAATAAGATAAGAATTTAGGGGATGGATATGTAGGAGAAGGAAATAAAGAGTTTGTGTTATTTTTGGTTGTATATAAAGAAAGATTGTAAAGTTCTAACCGAAGTATGATTTCATTCTGAAAGTATTGATCTTGTCTTATTTATTTATGGTAATCTCAAATCCAAATTGCATGGGATATGAGATTTGCAATGGTTATCATGCTTATTTCGTCGTTGCATTCACGGCCACTTCTTTATAATATGTTTATCCCAAAAGAGTTATGGTGCACTATCTAGATCTACATGGTACACTGATATCTCATGCGAAGGCTTCCAAACCTTGAAGTTTTCACCTTGCTTGAGGTTAACTTTATGTAATGATTTTAATAATTTAATTTTGAACTTTCGTTGATTCTTCTGAGTTTTGATTTTTTTCTATTTAAATTGAACTTTCGTTGATTCTTCACGGTAAATTGAATTTAAATTATATCATGTGAGATTTTATTTCAGCATTGGTATTATATCATGTGGTATGGATTAAGACTTTAGATAACAAGTTCAAATGTTGTGAGGCAGTGAGGAGCTTTGGCCAATGAAATAATAGGTAAATGATGTTAAAAATTCAATTTAAATCGGTGTTTTTTTAAATTTTAAGTAAATGCATGCATATTTTATGGTTAACCATAGTGAGTCAACGCAACACTATATATCAGCCTGTTGGCAGTTATAATAAGATAGAATGAAATAAGAGCTAATTTCAAAATAAAGATCACAAAAAAAATGCTGATGCCAATTGCTTGTTAGCTGAAGTGTTAATTTAATCTAATTATTTCACTTCAAAAATATGGAAAATATGTTACACGACCACGCTTTCTTCCTCTTAACAATTATCGTCTAGAACTTCACATTCACGATCAAAGTCATGACAAAGATGATCATGGTTTGGCAAGCTTAAAAAATCCTAGTGGTATTTTTAAGACCATCCTCATAAAATCGAGGACATAAGTGTCCTATGTAAAGGCTTCTCCATATGGTAGGTTGAAGCATGAAGCATGGTTTTATAGTTTCATTGTGTTTTTTTCAATTTTTGAATTTTAAAAATGTTAGTAGTCAATGAAGGGTTTAAAATCAACAAATATTTTAGATGGACATTGTGATGCTAAGATGAGGTAGAGAGGAGAAAGATTGTCAAGGTTTCCATGTTTGAATTCTTTTAGTTAAAATTAGCACATTCACATCAACCGTGGATGGTGAATGTCATTAGGTATCACTGTGTAGCTCCCATATATGGCTAATACAGAGGTGGGGGAGATTATTGAGAATTGACATTTTGATTTGTGTAACGAACCCATCATTACAACTACAAGCGAAGCAGAAAATGCAATTTTTTTGTGTGTGTTTTAGGCAGGAAGGCAACGACGATAACAGTTGAACCACACAACCTGATGAAGAACACAAGCATGCAAATTAGGCAACAGAAAACTACAACTCCACGCACTAGCACAAGAGCAATTGGGCGAAAGATGCGTAAAACAATAGATAGAAATGACTATCCACCCGACACAAACATGACCACGCCTACAAGCTAAAGGACAACATCCACCATCCGGACACAATAGCCTCGATGGCCAGTAACTAGAACCTCAATGGCACACAACAAAACGCATGAAGGCATTACATCCCAAGCACCAACAACAACTACAACGAACAACGCCCGCAACGGGTAGCATAGACTTCGGCCAAGTTATCATTCACCCCTATCTGTTAGGGCACGCAATGATCCCCTCCTCGGGAATCATGCGGTCTCTCGGTGATAGGCGCGACAAAAACCATGGCACAACAACCTAACTAGACCAAGGATTCAAGATAAATCCAACGCGCTAGGAGCCGAAATCACTGTCAAGAAGACTACACCCACACCCCCAAGCAATAGGTCATCAAGACGCAAGATGACATCATTCCAAAGAAAAAGCGCAAGCTAATACACGACTTTGCCAACAACCAAACCATTAAGCAAGATGTCTAAGTGCGAAGGAGTGAACAGTTACCAAGCTACTATGGTCATAAATGTTATCATAAGGTAAATTAAAGCTAGCGCTTAACAAAATCAAATAATATGACTAACAATTACCTACTGACCGTTAAATAAATGAACCATTGATCTATGTTGCTTATATAATAATCGATTTTGTTGTCTAATTTAACAAGTCTAATTTAATCAATAAATACCATCTAAATTAACCATTTAACAATTTATAACAATAATACCAACATCAATATTTAACGCTATTAATCAAAACATTATTAACAATATTAATCTATAACATTATTAACAATGTGTATACAACACTATAATTATAACACCATCAACAATATTAAATTACAACACGTTGTCTAACAATATTAACAGTATTTATGCATAACAAACTCACTATTAAACTAGTTGTCTATTAATTAGTCTAACACTAATGATAGGTAATAAGGATTTTTAACACTAATGATGTAAAAGATGAAATTGTTGTCTCATTTATAGGGCCATCCTTTAGATATCTATAAATCACTCTTGGTTGATAAAGTTGTAGATCACTGTATATAGAATGCTTTAAATAAAACTCAGATACATCTATTTGACCTGTCAAAAGTTTGCTTTCTATTCAAATGGAGGTAATAATGTCTATCCATTCAATGTATGCTGACTAAAATAAACCAATCATTGTTTATCATTACCCAAATTGTTGACTACAATCACCCACGTGTAGCCTAATAAACACAAGAATGTTGAATGATACGATATAGCATAATATTAAAACAAGATAGCGTTGTGAAAAGAAAAGAAATCATTGTCATTTAATTCCTTGAAAAGTTGTCAGCAAATGTCATGGATACGTTGTTATTTAATTAAAGTTATTGTGTCTACAGAAATCGAAGGGAAGGCTGTGAAGGCATTAGGCGAATATAAAACAGAATGGTAAGGGTGAATGGTAAAACAGAAAGAAAACTCAATCAAGCATTGTAAAACTCGAGTCGATTCAGTCATTCAACAAACTCAAAGTAAAACTCAGTCATTTCATCAGTAAGACTCAGTCCCAAGGCGTAATTAAAACACACTGAAGGTAAACGAAGTGTAAATTTTGTTGTCAGTAAAAATGCAAGATTTCTGTAATAATATGTGCCAAAGATGTCTAAATAAATGCCAAGGAGATTGTTGTTAAAGCCACAAAAATCAAAGGGTGGAAGTTGGGTAATCGCCCAGGAATGTGTGTTTAAAGCATCACGACTTGGCTAAGGAACAATTGTGTAAAGGATCATGGATTTGGGTTGTGTGAAACGTCACGGTTTGACTGTGTAAAGATGTAATCAATATGTATAGATATGCTAAGGGTTCGTTGTCCATCCTTTTTTTAACCGAGAATACAAAATCGTTGCCACGGGTTATAAAAATCGTTGAAAGTCATTAAAAGTTAAAATGCCTGCAATTAAAGACTTAATGTAAAACGCAAAGAAAAGAATATAAAACGCAGTCCAGGGTGGCCAAAGGCAGAGTAAAATTTGTCATCAAAGTAATAAATCCCAGACCATATGTATAAAAAAAGAAAAAAAATCGCAGAGTCAATTCGCCATCAAAGGTGATAATCGCAGAGTTAATTGGCAAACCAGATATATAAAAAAAAAAACACAGTAAAATCTCCAGGAAATGTATCAAACGCAAACTTAAATTGCTAGGAAATGTATTGAAAACACAGAGATACTTCGCCAGGAAATGCATCAAAACACAGAGATCAAAATGTAGAGGATCATAATTGGTTCGATGATGGAAAGGATAAATAATCGCAGAGGTAATCAATCGCAACAAGGCACAAAACAATCACTCAACCAGGAACAATCAACAAGGGTAGATAGTTGGGCAACACTATCCTTCACTCATCATCCATGCATAGAAAAGCAGGGCATTAGGATCTATAGGCCTATTAACACCGAAGTGATGACCGTCGATCCGGCTCCTGGATGACTACTCAGGCATGGACTGATGATCTAGGGATGAGGACGAAAGATAAAGCACAACCTCCACATAATAATAATTAAAACAAACAAAATAGTCATAGCAATCAAGGATCGGTGCCAAGGGAATCAATGCAATGTAGCGAGCATAAAGCTATGACGACTTTAAGTTCTCGATTAAAAACATTGAGTAAACACATTTTTTTTATCATAGAAGTACAGTAATGGAAGCGCAAGATGAATATTAATCTACCATTCAAAATAAAAGCATTCGTACTGTAGCCTAAGGTGACAGCTCTGATTCGTTTTCCCGCGCGCTCCATCGAACTCCCACTTGCCGATCGATGTGACTTCACAGGTACCTCCCAGCCAACGCTAAGGGTACTCTTCTTCCCCCTTAGCCCCCCGAGCCGCAAAGGGGCCACGCACACTAAACCCAAGAACAACTAGAAACCAGCTCACCTCGCAAGGTCGAACTATCACTCGTTACCCAAGCTAGGTATCCCAACTCCCACAAGATAAGTCATTTAAGACAAAAATTCTGCAGCGTAACATTACGCATAAAAGATCATCCCTTACTCCTCCTCCTCCATCCTTTTTATAGGGTTTTTAAGTGATTTATTTCCCAATTTCCCATTTAATTTAATTTTCATTAATTTAATTAAGAAAAACTTCCCCCATACACAAGTCACCCATCCCCCTAGTTGCACCAGAAATTAAATTCATTATTTATTTAATTACTCATATTTCTCTCACCCACCTAAAAGCATTACTAGAATCGCTCCTAGGTGTCCCCATATTCCCTTACACCTTTTAATGACTTACGCCCTTACTAAATTCCTAGTTGAGTTCAATTTAGAAAGTTCTCAAAGGAAAGATTTTTTACTAAGTTAGTCATTATGTTTTTCCCTTATGTTTCCCTTTTTCTTTATGTTTCCCCCTTTTTCCCTTAGTTTCTTAATTCTTTTAAGTTTCCCTCTTTTCCCTTTTTATCTAAAACTCATATTAGTAAGTGTAGAAAAATTAGCTTTTACCCCTTTTTCTTTTTAATTAATAAATTTTAAATTAGCATATTGATCCGGATTTATGTAGGAACACAATGAAATACATAAATACACATAAACGCAGAGATGCAGCGGAAATAAGACTTCATTTCATTAATAACAAATGACTGAAATATGCTTACAGACAGAATGTAAATAAACTAGCTAAGGCACTGGTAGCGTATCTCTGAGAAGAGATGTGGCTGCTACTCGCATCCGTGAGAAGATGATTACAATGAGGCTCTAGAGGCCTTTTTACAATAGAAGAGAATGCCAAAATTCATATACATCCAAAAACCTAACCCTAGGAGATGAAGCGCCAAAA
>ML789638.1:259961-276957 GCA_009831015.1 Picea engelmannii
CCCATGTTTAAATATGAATAAATTGTTTTTTTACCACAAGTATCACTTCGACCTAGATTTTATTTTCCTAGGTTGGGCGACATTTTTATTAGGGAAAATGTTTTTAAATATTTCTTATCACATCAGTCATTCTAAGGCCATCTAGGTTTATTCACTTATTAGTTAACAACGTGACGTGCCCTTTGAGACGCACTAGGTGCTCCAAGTGTGCCACTCGCCTCATTCTGTTTTCATTGTGCGATGTGCCCTTTAGGACGCACTACGTGTTCCAAGGGTACCACTCGCCTCTTTCTGTTTCCTTTGTGCGATGTGCCCTTCAGGACGCACTACGTGCTCCAAGGGTGCCACTTGCCTCTTGACTAACTTGGTAGACATCAAAAACCCCTGGAGTCAATACTCCATTAGGTGATCTTGTGGGAGACTAAAGGCCTCTAAGTAATAAGACCATGACCTTATTGCGCGCCCCTTAGAATCATCGTGAGTGATTGTCGCAGTCTGCCCTCATGGCATCGTGGGTCTTCTTGAACTAGGTAATCATTAACCTACAGTTCGAGCCATGGTGGGAGTGCTAGTAGGTTGTGGAAGGGTTGTTGTCCACCCCTCTCCCTTAACAGATCTGGTTGTTGTGCATGACCCCTCTACTCCACATGTGAGTCTGGTCGGCAAGCTATTATCAACCTGCATCATCAATTAATCATGTCAGAAAAAAAATCAATAATCATAACATCTAATTAGATGTGCATATGTCATATCAACAATAATAAAAACCCAACAGTCCACTCCCTAACTCGATCCGGAGTCCAAGGGGTTTCATCGATGCCTCTGCATCCTCGAGGTCCACAGTCCTGCACACTCAGGAGAACCCAGTCAATAGTACCTGTCTATGTCAAAACAACAAAATAACATGTCATCATATCCATAATGCCTCATAATCATAATCAAATGCCCAATAGTATAATAATCTGGATCACTTGCATGCAAGTGTCCTCAAAGAATAAGTTCACTTAGTGCGCGCAAGAGCGAGATGTTACATACACCCCCTCTTGGTCTAAACTTTGTCCCGAAGTTTTACAGTATATAAGTGTCGAAATAATGTGTATCACAGTATCATAAGTCTATCTATCAAAAAAAAATGGAAACTGTTGGCGCATATCATATGCGTCCTCCCAGGTCGTTGAGTGTAGACTATAGTTGTCCCACTGGACCTTAACCTGATCTACTGTTCGACGCCGTAGTTGTCGAATGAAATAATCCAGAATGCAGATCGGCTCAGCCGTGAGCGCCCCCTCATCCGATACCTGCAAGGAACTCATGTCAATAACATGTGTAGGATCACTAATATAATGTCTCAAAACAAATGTGTGAAAAACATCGTGTGCCTCAAACAATCAGGCAAGGCTAGTCGATAGGCCACGGGCGCCTTCCTCTCCACAACCTCGAAAGGTCCCACGAACCTAGGAGAGATTTTAGCTCCCTTTCCAAACTTGATCAAAATCTTATGTGGTTTTACCTGCAAGAAGACTCGATCGCCAACTTCATAACTATAGTCAACATGACGCACATCGGCATAACTCTTCTGCTGATCATGTGCTTCTTTGATCCTTTGTCTTATTTTTTGCATTTGATCTTCCATTTCTTGGATCGCTTTTGGTCCCACCAGGACCCTATTCTCAAGCCGATCCTAACTCAAAGGCGTCTGACACAGTCGACCATAAAGGAACTTGAAAGGCGCCATCTTAATGGTGCTTTGGTAAATATTGTTATATGTGAATTCTACCAGTGGAAAGAATTCTTCCCAACTCTTTTGTCGGTCCATCATGTACATGTGTAACATGTATTCCAAGTTTTGGTTTGTTCGTTCGGTCTACCCATCTATCTTAGGGTGATATGCAGTACTAAAGTTAATTTGGGTTCCCAAGGCCTCTTGGAAACTAGTCCAAAATCGTCCAGTAAACACCGATCCTCAATCGGATATAATCCTCTTAGGCACACCATGCAGCCTCACAATCTCACTGATGAAAACTCTAGCTATGTCAGGTTCCTAATACGTCGTATGCACAGGAATAAAATGATCACTCTTCGTCAGAGTGTCGACTACCACAAAAATCGAGTCGTGTCTCCTTGTCGTCAATGGAAATCCAACAATTAAATCCATCGAAATAACCTCCCATTTCAATTCTAGAATAGCGTGTGGTTGTAGTAATCCTTTACCTTGTGGTTGTGGATGTCTATGTTTAGCCTTTACCTGCTTACATTCTAGACATCTGGCCACATAGTTGACTATGCATGCCTTTGATTCATCTGAAGAGGCAACACCGAAAAGATGTGTGGTCTCTAACTCAATACATCTGCCACTCAGTTCATTGTTCCTTTTATGTAAGTAATCTTGAAATTGTACTCTCTAAGAAATTTCGACAAACGTCCTTGTCACACCTTCAGGTCTCTTTGTATAAAGATGTGTTGAAGTCAACAGTGGTCCATTTTTAGTTCAAATTTTTGTCCAATAAGGTAGTGTCTCCACACTCTCAAGGCATAAACAATGGCTAACAACTCCAAATCGTGCGTCGCACAGTTCTCCTCATGCCTTCTCAATTTCCTCGAGATGTAAGCGATCACTTGACAGTCTTGCATCAAGACTCCATCTAAAATTTCCTTGGATGTGTCAATGCATACCAAGAAGTCTGTGTCCATATTAGGGACCTTTAGTATCGGTGTCGTTGTCAACAGCTCCTTGAGACTCTGAAATGCTTCCACGCATTTCTCGGTCCAAACAAACTTCTTGTTCTTCTTCTGCAATTCCATGATCGGATTTTTTATCTTCAAAAATCCCTCAATGAACCATCTATAGTATCCTGCTAAACCCATGAAGCTACGCACTTTCAGGACATTCGTTGGTGCAGGCCAGTCCATAATAGCCTCGACCTTTGTTGGATCCATGGTGATACCTTCGTCGAAGATGACATGCCCTAAGTAGTGAATCTTTGATTGATAAAATGAGCATTTGGACAATTTCCCATACAATTTGTGTTATCGCGGACACTATAGTACCAAGCGCAAGGGCTCATCATGCTCCTCTGTCGTTCATGAGTAAACCAAAATATCGTCAATGAATACTTGGACAAATTTTTCCAAGTACTCACGGAACACCCCGTTCATCAAACTCATAAATACCCCTGGCTGTTACACATTATTTTCATCATCCCTATGACCGTCAATGATGTAAACCTATATGTTGCCTTTAGAGGGGTCAATGGCCTGAGTTCCTGAAGAAAGAAGAGAGAAGAACTTTTCCTGAGAAAAGAAGTTGCATTCTCCTTTGTAAAAACCCTATTAAAGAGGATGTTCGCAGGTTGCTATATAGGCAGAGTGCAAGAATGCCCGATTCTCACAGGTTGCACCATAGCTGGGTTGCGAGAGGTTCACAGATTGCTCTATAGACAGGGTGCGAGAATGCTTACACATGGGAAAAATGAGCATTTTCTCGAATCTTCTAGAAGGAGAAACTTCCATGGTGAGGTGGAATCTGAATGGTTTGGATCTTACTCACTTTCATGATTTAGTGGGATCATCCTAACCTCCTCACCTTATCCTCTTTAGCTTATAAAAGGAGAGGAGATCTCATGGAGAAAGGCTAAGTTGTTTTTGGCTTGGGATTGTTAGCTTGGTTAGAGTGGATTTGAGATTTGCTTTGTCAAGATAAATTGTGAGTAGCTATCAGATCCATGGTCTCAGAATCATTGGAGCAATAAGTGTGTGGGAAATAAAGGACAGTTGGAAGGGACCTCACGACATCAAGGCCATGGTTGTAATCTCTCTTTCACATTTAATATGATACAGTAATATGATTCTTTCCTATAAATCTTGTTGTGTTTTATTGTATGATTCCTTGATCACATACATAGGTTTATATTGAGTTTATGATATTACTATCACTTTGGTTGGTTGCGTTCTTTTGCAGGTTCATCATTGTATGAGCGTTGGAATGAATCTAGGATGGTGATAGCAAGAGGAAGCGGTGTTTAAATGGTATGTCACCTATCCCTCTTTAGTTAGTAAATTCAATATCTAAAACTTAAGGAAAGCGTCATGTTCCGGTGTGTTTTGTTCTAGATCTAGGTGGATCTAGGGAGATCAATTAGTGTCTACCCCTACCAATTTATTTGATAACAAAATTGGTGACTCCACTGGGGAATGGATTGTTTCCTAGTTAGTCTAGTTTCCCTTCCTTTGATTGTTTGTTTTCTGGTTTCAGCGTCTGTGGGACATCCATCCAGACTCTCTGGATCTAGAGGTTCACTTAGATTCCCTGTCCTTTTTCAAAATTTTATTTGATTATAGACATTCTCGCACCGTACCTCTCTACAGCCTACGAAAACCATTGATTTTCGCACCCTGTTGTTAGATCCAATTTGAACTTCTCGCACCCTACCAGTGTCTAGCCTGCAAGAATACCTAATTATCACACTGTACTCTACTGATAGGCTGCGAACTTGTTTGTAAACTTTTTTGGATTGGGTCTTGTCATCTTTTGATGACCTAGTTTTTCTTTGATCAGCTGGATTGAGTTTGGGTTTCTTTGTTTTAAGAAACCTCATTATTGTTCTTAATGAAAATTTTGAAACAAAAATATTTAATTTCTTGCTTTATATTGGATTGGGGGCATCCTTGCATTTGAATTAGTAGAATTGCATGATTCTTGGCATTTTTTAATCTTAAATTATGAAAAAAATTCCCCCTCATGGCCCGGGGAGGGCATGAATCGTGCATTGGTGTACAGTATTTTTGCTCATTTCTTGAGAATATTGATATTGATGAGTTTTAAGATTTTAGGACATTTTGCATCTGAGAATGATAAATGTTTTCTCCTTCTTGTAGCATAGCTTTCATCGAAATGAAAAGATTGCATCTTCATCTCTTTGCATAACTTTCGAGTCGGTCGAAACACCATATTGTCCACACCATTTTCCTTTTGAGTAACAACAACCATAAAATAATGCGCTTATAAAAACTAATTAGACATTTTTTATACTTTTTGGTAGAAAACCTACATTAGATTAGTTATAAGGCTTTGGAATAGGTGTGAAAGATAACTTTCCAAAGTTGCAAACAAACATAGAATTTTGATTTAGGGAGTGGTTAAATCCACTTATTACATTTCGTCCTAGGAATCCCTTCTAACACAAGGGTCAATCACGAGGCCGCATTGAGACTGGCAGAGTTACTCACCCTTCTTTGTTGGTCTTGGTGTAGAGGTTGCGTGTATTATGGGGGTCGCTTGAGAGGTATACCCACAATGATGAGTGGAAGCCTTTCAAGTTGATTTCGGGCTAGATACCCTGCCCTTGTGTGTGGATCGGACTATCGATTGTTTCCCCAGGCATCACTGTAGTGATTGGTAACCTTAGCGACCTATCTCTTTAGGGTCTTTACATAAGGTGACTGTGGAGGGGCAAGTCTTCACAGTACCTAGAATCGACGTTGGCCAAACTCACTCGGGCTCCTTGGAGGGTATACCCATGCTTATGTGTGGGAGCTTGCACCATGGTGTAAGTCCATTAAGCAGGTCGTCAATGTAACTTTTCCACCTGCTCTATCTCAACCCCTTCTTACTTTGTTTCTGCGATGTTGAATTTCATCACCAACTAGTGTGCTCATTGTGAGAAGGTTTTGTTTGCTTGCTTGCTTACTAGTTTTTTAACGTGTGTTGTTTGTTTTCCCCAGTGGACTCTAGATTGGATCTTTATTTTTATGGCGTCAATTCCCGGAATGACCAATGAAGGAACTCCTTTTTCCGGGGAACCTTTTGTTTTTCCTTCTTATGAAAACATTGGTCCTCCTCATATTGCTACTTTGAGCCTTCCGGGTCTCACAATTGGATTATCGGTATGGTTGTTTTTCACTCAGGTAATCCTGAATGCAGTTAGTGCTTCAATCACAAGCACTTTCCCCCATGAGCATGAACCTCATGTTGATCCTTCACCTTCTTCACTAGTAAGGTCTTCTTCACCTTCTTCGCTTGTAAGGTCGCCTTCCGTTTCATCTTCTTCGTCGAGTGAAAGTTCTGAAGCTAGTAACCCGGTGAATAAGAAGAAGAATAAAAGGAAGATTAAGAAGAAGAAAGATAAACAAGGGTCAAAGCTTCCAACCACTGTCAAACATGTTGGAAAACAACCAGTTACTATTAATCGTGTTGGGAGTGTTGATGATGTCAAGATCACCCAAACAACCCGTAATCCCAAGTACCCTTGCAGGATTTGTAAGGGTAACCATCTTCTTAAGGATTTCCCTGGTCTATCCAAGGTCATAGAAGCATGGTCATCATCTCCTCTCCAGTCCACGTCGTCGACCTCTGAACAACATGTTGATGACACCCCGTCAACTAGTCAAGATACCGTTGGGAAGAAGAAAAGTAGAGTCAAGTTCCCATGCATGTTATGCAAAGGGAGTCATCTCACTCACCTTTTCCCTCGTATGGATGAAGCCTCGAAATTACTAGAAGACATGATTGTTTCACAGCCTCAATTTCCAACTGCTTACCGTAAGCTTTCTCTCAACCCCCCAATAGTTGATGGAATTATCACTCTAGTCCCTTCATCGATCAATCCAGTTGATCATGTCATCAATCTGGTCACGTCCTTAGTTGAACCAGTTGACAAAGTGGTTGATCCGATACCATCCTCAGTCAATCTCGCTCTCCCCTCGGAGAGTGAAACTAAAGCGGTCGATCTGATCTCATCCTCAATCGATCCCACTCTCCCGTTAGAGAATGTCACCCAAGTGGTCGATTATTTTTCACCTGTTGACCCCATTCTCCCCTTGGAGAATGCAACCCACATGGTCGATCTGATCTCGTCATCGGTCGATCCTGCTCTCCTGCTAGAGAGTAAACCCAATACTGCCCACTTTTTTCTCGTTGATACAGACTCTACCATGCTAGTGGGTTTTCCTCCTTCTCCCGTGGAACCTCCTCCAAGTAATGAGACCATCCTTTTTAATTGGGGTGTGCTAACTGGACCTCGTCTTCCCTCTCACATTCCTTTCCAGATTACAGTACAGGCTTGTGGTCGAGACGTTCCGGACAATGATAGATGAAGGTGCATCCGTTAGCATTTTTTCCTCTTTTGCTTGGCAAGCTTTGGGTTGTCCTCCACTTGCGTCAATCACGCAGAATCTGTTAGCTTTTAACAAAAGAACCAGTCAACCTTTAGGGACCCTTCCTCAGTTTCCTATAACTTTGGGAAGGAAAACTATCTTTATTGACGTCATGGTAGTCCAGGACCCCTTGGATTTCACTTTACTCCTTGGGCGAGATTATGTCTATGCCATGAAATCTATTGTGTCTACTCTTTTTCATGTGATATGTTTCCCTCACGATGGAAAAGTTGCGACTATTGATCAACTTTCATTCATTGACACTGACTGGATTTCCTCCCTCAATGGTTCTTATATGAAGACGGTATTGCCCCCACCACAGGTCAATTATGTGGCGTTGTCGCCCATGGATTCAACTTCTGACGACTTAGATCCAATAGTTGACATGGTGATATCTTCGATAGGGTTGTTAGAGCCTGATCTCTTTACTCCTATCGCGACCCTCGACATGGTGTCCTTTCAGAGTGTGTTTCTTCCTTCCATTGAAGACCTCTTGGAAGCCATGACGGAGTTTTGTCCCTTGACATGGTGTCCTTCTGGAGCATTGTCCTCTTGGAATCTATGATCAAGAAGAGAGTTGAAGATAGTTTTTGCGTCTCTGAGGCAACCTTGTTAAAAAATGAAACAAAAGTCTTTGAGTATAGTTTTCTGATTTCAAGATCATTAAAAAATGAAACCACTTACGAGGATAGTTTTTTCGTCTCTGTGGCAACCTCGTTAAAAAATGAAACAACGGTTACGAGCATAGTTCTTGTTTCTGTGTCAAGCTCGTTAAAAAATGCAATAGTTTTCCCCCCTCTCTATTTGAGTCAAGTCCTTCATCCAGTATTTGAAGTTTCATTTCATTCTCCTTTGCATTTGGATGACATGAAGCTTTGGGGGCATTTTCTTTCAACCTCTAGACTTCATGCTAAATTTAGAGCCGCTAGTTTCTTAAGCTGGGGGCTAAGTACCAACCATCCTTGGGTTATGCGTTGGGAAGTCACAAGCATAGTTTTTCTCTGGTTCAAGCTTGTGTAAAAATGAAACCACTTACCTCAAGCATAGTTTCCTCTGGTTCAAGCTTGTGTCAAAATGAAACCAGGTCCAAGCATAGTTTTATTTAGTTTTCAAGTTTGTGTAAAAATAAAATCTATCCCAAGCATAGTTTTGTTTTGTTTTAAAGCTTGTGTAAAAATGAAAACAATCCCGAGCTTAGTCTTTGTTCTTTCTCATGCTCGTGAATCAATGAGAATATAACCGAGTATACTTTTATCACTTTTTCGGACTCGTAAAGGTTATACGAAAAAGGAACCCCCTGGAGTTCTATTTAAGCTCTTTTTAGACTCTCTAAACATGAAAAGATTGTCAAGTGACCTTGTTTTTTTCATGCTCGTTAAAGTATTTGTAGAAAACATCTGTTGAGCGATAGTTTATCTCTTTTTTGGTCTCCTCAAACTACTTTACGAAAAAGGAACTGAGAGAGTTTTCTTTAAGTGTTTTTCAAACTCTCTAAACATGAAAAACCCTCGAGTTTTCTATCTTTGGACTCGTTAAACAAACATCGAAAGACCCATATGGGATGGAACCACTCCTTCCTAGGGTTCGTTAAACATACTCTAAGGGACTCATCCGAAGGATGAGCTTAAATTTCAAGAATATTTTATCCTCCTCAAGCTTGTGTAAAAATAAAGAGGTACTCGCCAGAAATGGTGGGGGAAAAATTGGGAAAGAAATATGTCTAAACCTATATTCCATGGAAGAGTCACTTTTGAACATGACACCCTTTCACTTTCTTTGTGTCTAGGTTGGAAAATTCGCTTGTCTCTTGATCATACTCCTTATAATATTACAAATTAGTCTATGATCCCTGTTGTTGAGTCAGTGTTTCCAAGACAGTTGTCGTGTCGTCAATATGTTCAAAAAATAAGTTCAACCCAAAAATCCTTCTATTGCGTCAACCATTTCCACAGTATTTAAGCCTTCTATTGCGTTGGCCATCCCTGAGTCAGTCCTAAATCACTTGTTACTCTGATCTACATCGAATCTTGTTACTTGTTTCGTGTCATTGATGTGGGATACATTAAAGCCCTCATGTGACGAGTCTTTTCCTGTCGACTTCAACTCATTATCCAGGAATTAAACTTAGAAACTTATTGGTACCTTGTAACTTGCATACCTCAATGGGGTTTCCTCGCTTTCAACAGTGGGTTTTCATTATCGACCCCTGGTCGAGATATTTCTTCAAGTGTTCGACCTCAGCTTATTGATTCACATTCATTGGATTGTACCAGAGTACCTTGGGAGTCATTTACATTAATGGTGATTTCCCTCACACTTGTTAACGGTATACACTAATGACCGGTAATCAAGTGGTTTATACCATGTTCAACTTCGACACATGTATTCACATGGTTAGATTCATACTATAGAGTGGTGGAGATGAAGACCCTAGATCTTTTCTGATAGATTCAGGTTGCATTAGAGTATATTCAGTTTGTATTGTTGCATAGATCCACATTGTATGTTAGGTGGCTATGTTCAAATTTGAGTCTTTAGCACATGGATCCACAATGTATTTTTGGTCTCTATGTTCAGATTTGAGTCATATTGGCATGGATCCACAGTGTATGTTTGGTGGCCATGACTTTTCTTACTTGACATGGATCTTTGCATGTCGACATTTATGCTTTGATTCATTTGTATTCCGAGTATGGGAATGCCTACCTCAATGATGATATATTATTGTACTTTATTTCCTTGTTTGTTGTCAGGTTTCTGACCGACTGTTCCTTGTTCCCTACACACACTCAACAAAGTATTTCAGTTGTCACTCTGTTCTAACTTCATACTTTGGGGGACTCTCTATTACACATTATTTTCGTCATCCCTATGACCGTTAATGATGTAAACCTATCTATTGCCTTCAGAGGGGTCAGTGGCCTGAGTTCCTGAAGAAAGAAGAGAGAAGAACTTTTCCTAAGAAAATAAGTTGCATTCTCCTTTGTAAAAACCCTATTAAAGAGGATGTTCACAGAGTACGAGAATACATGATTCTCGCAGGCTGCACCATATCTAGGTTGTGAGAAGTTCGCAGGTTTCTCTATAGGCAGGGTGTGAGAATGTTTACACATGGGAAAAACGAGCGTTTTCTCGAATCTTTTAGAAGGAGAAACTTCCATGGTGAGGTGGCATCTGAATGGTTTGGATATTACTCGCTTTCATGATTTAGTGGGATCATCCTAACCTCCTCACCTTATCATCTTCAGCTTATAAAAGGAGAGGAGCTCTCATGGAGAAAGGCTAAGTTGTTTTTGTCTTGGGATTGTTAGCTTGGTTAGAGTGGCTTTGAGATTTGCTTTGTCAAGATAGATTGTGAGTAGCTATCAGATCCATGGTCTCAGAATCCTTGGAGCAAGAAGTGTGTGGGGAACGAAGGACAGTTGGAAGGGACCTTACGACATCAAGGCCATGGTTGTAATCTCTCTTTCACATTTAATATGATACAGTAATATGATTCTTTCCTATAAATCTTGTTGTGTTTTATTGTATTATTCCTTGATTACATACATAGGTTTATATTGAGTTTATGTTATTACTATCACTTTGGTTGGTTGCGTTCTTTTGCAAGTTCATCACTGTATGAGCGTTGGAACGAAGCTAGGATGGAGATAGCCAGAGGAAGCGGCGTTTAAATGGTATGTCACCTATCCCTCTTTAGTTAGTAAATTCAATATCTAAAACTTAAGGAAAGCGTCATGTTCTGGTGCATTTTGTTCTAGATCTAGGTGGATCTAGGGAGATCAGTTAGTGTGCGCACCTACCGATTTATCCGATAACAAAATCGGGGACTCCACTGGGGAATGGATTGTTTCCTAGTTAGTCTAGTTTCCCTTCCTTTGATTGTTTGTTTTATGGTTTATGAGTCTGTGGAACATCCATCCAGACTCTTTGGATCTAGAGGTTCACTTAGATTCCCTATCATTTTTCAAAATTTTCTTTGATTATAGACATTCTCGCACTGTACCTCTCTACAGCCTGTGAAAACCATTGATTTTCGCACCCTATTGTTAGATCCAATTCGAACTTCTCACACCCTACCAGTGTCTAGCCTGTGAGAATACCTAATTCTCGCACTGTACTCTATTGTTGGGCTGCGAACTTGTATGTAAACTTTTTTGGATTGGGTCTTGTCATCTTTTGATGACCCAGTTTTGCTTTGATCAACTGGATTGAGCCTTTGGAGCCTATATTGATATGTTTACAGTTTGCTTGACATTCTTTGAGTTACTTTTAGCCACATTGGCTTTGTTTGGTTTTGAAGGATTAGTCTCTTGCTTTGAGTGTCTTTCAATTACAAAGCGTGTGTTTTCTTTAGAATTGTTTAGGGAAAGATCAGATTTCTTCTTAATAGTTCGCTTTAAAAGAAAACTTTTAGTTTGGGTTTCTTTGTTTTAAGAAACCTCATTATTGTTTTTAATGAAAATTTTGAAACAAAAAGATTTAATTTCTTGCTTTATATTGGATTGGGGGAATCCTTGCATTTGAAGTAGAAGAATTGCATGATTCTTGGCATTTTTTTATCTTAAATTATGAAAAAAATTCCCCCTCATGGCCGGGGGGGGCATGAATCGTGCATTGGTGTACAGTCTTTTTGCTCATTTCTTGAGAATATTGATATTGATGCGTTTTAATATTTTAGGACATTGTGCGTCTAGGAATGATAAATGTTTTCCCCTTCTCGTAGCATAGATTTCATCGAAATGAAAAGATTACATCTTCATCTCTTTGCATAACTTTCGAGTCGATCGAAACACCATATTGTCCACGCCATTTTCCTTTTGAGTAACAACAGCCATAAAATAAAGCACTTATAAAAACTAATTAGACATTTTTTATACTTTCTGGTAGCAAACCTACATTAGATTAGTTATAGGGCTTTGGAATAGGTGTGAAATATAACTTTCCAAAGTTGCAAACAAACATAGAATCTTGAGTTAGGGAGTGGTTAAATCCACTTATTACATTTTGTCCTGGGAATCCCTTCTAACACAATGGTCAATCACGAGGCCGCATTGAGACTGGAAGAGTTACTCACCCTGCTTTGTTGGTCTTGGTGTAGAGATTGCACGTATTATGGGGGTCACTTGAGAGGTATACCCGCAATGATGAGTTGAAGCCTTTCAAGTTGATTTCGGGCTAGATACCCTACCCTTACGTGTGGATTGGACTGTCGACTGTTTCCCCAGGCATCACTGTAGTGATTAGTAACCTTAGCAGCCTATCTCTTTAGGGTCTTTACACAAGGTGACTATGGAGGGGCAAGTCTTCACGGTACCTGGAATCGACGTTGGCCAAACTCACTCGGGCTCCTTGGAGGGTATACCCATGATTATGTGTGGGAGCTTGCAGGGTGTAATTCCATTAAGCAGGTCATCAACGTAAATTTTCCACCTGCTCTATCTCAACCCCTTCTTACTTTGTTCTCGCAATGTTGGATTTCATCACCAACTAGTGTTCTCATTGTGAGAAGGTTTTGTTTGCTTTCTTGCTTACTAGATTTTTAACGTGTGTTGTTTGTTTTCCCTAGTGGACTCAAGATTGGATCTTTATTTTTATGGCGTTAATTCTCGGAATGACCAATGAAGGAACTCCTTTTTTCGGGGAGCCTTTTGTCTTTCCTTCTTATGGAAACATTGGTCCTCCTCATATTGCTACTTTGAGCCTTCCAGGCCTCACAATTGGATTACCGGTATGGTTGTTTTCCATTCAGGTAATCCTGAATGCAATTAGTTCTTCAGTCACAAGCACTTCCCCCCACGAGCATCAACCTCATGTTGATCCTTCACCTTCTTCACCAGTAAGGTCTTCTTCGTTTTCTTCGCTTGCAAGGTCGCCTTCCATTTCATCTTCTTCATCGAGTGAAAGTTCTGAAGCTAGTAACTCGGTGAATAAGAAGAAGAATAAAAGGAAGATTAAGAAGAAGAAAGATAAACAAGGGTCAAAGCTTCCAACCACTGTCAAACATGTTGGAAAAAAACCAGTTACTGTTAATCATGTTGGGAGTGTTGATGATGTCAAGATCACCCAAACAACCCATAATCCCAAGTACCCTTGCAGGCTTTGTAAGGGTAACCATCTTCTTAAGGATTGCCCTGGTCTATCCAAGGTCATAGAAGCATGGTCTTCATCTCCTCTCCATTCCACATCGTCAACCTTTGAACAACATGTTGATGACGCCCTGTTGACTAGTCAAGATACCGTTGGGAAGAAGAAAAGTAGAGTCAAGCTCCCGTGCATGTTATGTAAAGGGAGTCATCTCACTCACCTTTTCCCTCATATGGATGAAGCCTCGAAACTACTGGAAGACATGACTATTTCATAGCCTCAACTTCCAGCTGCTTATCGTAAGCTTTCTCTCAACCCCCCAATAGTTGATGGAATGATAACTCTGGTCCCTTCACCAGTCAATCTAGTTTATCATGTCATTAATTTGGTCACGTCCTTAGTTGAACCAGTTGACAAAGTGGTTGATCCGATACCATCCTCAATCAATCCCGCTCTCCCCTCGGAGACTGAAACTAAAGCAGTCGATCCGATCCCATCCTCGGTCGATCCTACTCTCCCGTTAGAGAATGTCACCCAAGTGATCGATTCTTTTTCACCTATCGACCTCATTCTCCCCTTGGATAATTCAACCACATGGTCGATCTGATCTTGTCATCGGTCGATCCTACTCTCCCACTAGAGAGTAAACTTGATATTGCCCACGTTTTTCTCATTGATACAAACTCTACCATGCTAGTGGGTATTCCTCCTTCTGTCATGGAACCTCCTCCAAGTAATGAGACCATCCTTTTTAATTAGGGTGTGCTAACTGGACCTCAACTTCCCTCTCACATTCCTTTCCAAATTACAGTACAGGTTTATGGTCGAGACGTTCCTTAGACACTAATAGATGAAGGTGCATCCATTAGTATTTTGTCCTCTTTTGCTTGGCAAGATTTGGGCTGTCCTCCACTTGCATCGGTCACACAGAATCTGTTAGCTTTTAACAGAAGAACCAGTCAACCTTTAGGGACCCTTCCTTAGTTTCCTATAACTTTGGGAAGGAAAACTGTCTTTATTGACGTCATGGTAGTCCAGGACCCCTTGGATTTCGCTTTACTCCTTGGGTGAGATTATGTCTATGCCATGAAAGCTATTATGTCTACTCTTTTTCGTGTGATATCTTTCCCTCACAATGGACGAGTTGTAATTGTTGATCAACTTTCATTCATTGACCCTGACTGGATTTCCTCCCTCAATGGTTCTTATATGCAGATGGTATTGCCCCCGACACAGGTCAATTATGTGGCGGTGTCGCCCATGGCTTCAACTTCTGATGACTTAGATCCAATAGTTGACATGGTGATATCTTCGATAGGGTTGTTAGAGCCTGATCTCTTTACTCCTATCGTGACCCTCGACATGGTGTCCTTCCAGAGTGTGTTTTCTCCTTCCATTGAAGACCTCTTGGAATCCATGATCAAGAAGAGAGTCGAGGATATTTTTTGCGTCTCTAAGGCAACCTCGTTAAAAAATGAAACAGAGGTCTTTGAGCATAGTTTTATGATTTCAAGCTCATTAAAAAATGAAACCACTTACAAGGATAGTTTTTTCGTCTCTGTGGCAACCTCGTTAAAAAATGAAACAACGGTTACAAGCATAGTTCTTGTTTCTGTGTCAAGCTCGTTAAACAATGCAATAGTTTTCCCCCCTCTCTATTTGAGTCAAGTCCTTCGTCTAGTATTTGAAGCTTCATTTCATTCTCCTTTTCATTTGGATGAAATGAAGCTTGGGGGGCATTTGCTTTCAGCCTCTAGACTTCATGATGAATTTAGAGCCGCTAGTTTCTTAAGCTGGGGGCTAAGTACCAACCATCCTTGGGTTATGCGTTGGGAAGTCACAAGCATAGTTTTTCTCTGGTTCAAGCTTGTGTAAAAATGAAACCACTTACATCAAGCATAGTTTCCCCTGGTTCAAGCTTGTGTCAAAATGAAACCAGGTCCAAGCATAGTTTTGTTTAGTTTTCAAGCTTGTGTAAAAATAAAATCTATCCCAAGCATAGTTTTGTTTTGTTTTAAAGCTTGTGTAAAAATGAAAACAATTCCGAGCTTAGTCTTTGTTATTTCTCATGATCTTGAATCAATGAGAATATAATCGAGTATACTTTTATCACTTTTTCAAACTCGTAAAGGTTATACGAAAAAGGAACCTCCTGGAGTTCCCTTTAATCTCTTTCTAGACTCTCTAAACATGAAAAGACTATCGAGCGACCTTGTTCTTTTCACACTCGTTAAAGTATTTGAAGAAAACATATGTTGAGCAATAGTTTATCTCTTTTTCGGTCTCCTCGGACTACTTTATGAAAAAATAACTGAGAGAGTTTTCTTTAAGTATTTTTCAAACTCTCTAAACATGAAAAACCCCCAAGTTTTCTATCTTTGGACTCGTTAGACAAACATCGAAAGACCCATATGGGATGGAACCACTCCTTCCTAGGGTTCATTAAACATACTCCGAGGGACTCATTCAAAGGATGAGCTTACATTTCAAGAATATGTTATCCTCCTCAAGCTTGTGTAAAAATAAAGAGGTACTCGCCAGAAATGGTGGGGGGGGAATTGGGAAAGAAATATGTCTAAACCTATATTCCATGGAAGAGTCACTTTTGAACATGACACCATTTCACTTGCTTTGTGTCTAGGTTGGAAAATATGCTTGTCTCTTGATCATACTCCTTATAATATTACAAATTGGTCTATGATCCCTGTTGTTGAATCAGTGTTTCCAAGACAGTTGTCGTGTCGTCAATATGTTCAAAAAATAAGTTCAACCCAGAAATCCTTCTATTGTTTCAACCATTTCCACAGTCCTTAAGCCTTCTATTGCATCGACCTTCCCTGAGTCAGTCTTGAATCACTTGTTACTCTGATCTACATCGAATCTTGTTACTTGTTTCGTGTCATTGATGTGGGATACATTAAGGCCCTCATGTGACGATTCTTTTCTTGTCAACTTCAACTCATTATCCAGGAATTAAACTTAGAAACTAATTGGTACCTTGGAACTTGCATACCTCAGTGGTAGGTTTCCTCGCTTTTGACAATGGGTTTTCATTATCGACCCCTGATCGAGAGATTTCGTCGAGTGTTCGACCTCAGTTCATTGATTCACATTCGTTGGATTGTACCAGAGTACCTTGGGATTCATTGACATTAATGGTGATTTACCTTGCACTTGTTAACGGTATACACTAATGACCGGTAATCAAGTGGTTTCTACCATGTTCGACTTCGACACATGTATTCACATGGTTAGATTCGTACTATAGAGTGGTGGAGATGAAGACCCTGGATCTTTTCTGATAGATTCAGGTTGCGTTAGAGTATATTAAGTTTGTACTGTTGCATAGATCCACATTGTATGTTTGGTGGCTATGTTCAAATTTGAGTCTTTAGCACATGGATCCACAATGTATTTTTGGTGTCTATGTTCAGATTTGAGTCATATTGGCATAGATCCACAGTGTATGTTTGGTGGCCATGACTTGTCTTACTTGACATGGATCTTTGCATGTCGACATTTATGCTTTGAGTCATTTGTATTCTAAGTATGGGAATGCCTACCTCAGTGATGATATATTATTGTACTGTTTTCCTTGTTTGTTGTCAGGTTTCTGACCGACTGTTCCTTGTTCCCTACACACACTCGACAAAGTATTTCAGCTATCACTCTGTTCTAACTTCATACTTTGGGGGGCTCTCTGTTACACATTATTTTCATCATCCCTATGACCGTTAATGATGTAAACCTATATGTT
>ML789638.1:305273-325450 GCA_009831015.1 Picea engelmannii
AATTCACAAGCTTTAATGCTACCACTTCGTCGTGCATGAACCTTAAACATGTCATTAATGAGAGAAAGGGTCTGACATACAAATTGATCGCCGGAATCCCATATCATCCCCTCTTCCATGGTACACATTTTTCATTCATGGAGTTCCCCGATATACAATTTGACCTTTGGGAATTCACGTCTCCTGGAGAACCATTGTCACCCTGATTCTAAAGCCCGTCCGACGGCTTTCCATATTTGTCAATTTCATGGAATCTCTTTCGCGGTACCTCGGGTTGGCGGGTTCACGAAATCTCCACTTCTTAGGCACTATTTATTGTACCCGACCAAGGTTCAATGGGATATATATTACAAGTTTCAATATACTAGTGAAAACGAATCCACCCATTCGTTTCTCTATTCCATACTTGAGCCACTTTTTCGATTGCGGGTTCCATGATTGGCGGTTCACGTTTTCACCTCCATTGTTCTATGTCTTGAAAACATTACCCGGACTTCTGCTATTTTCAAATAGACCTCTGGATTGTCCTATCATGCCCTCTTTGATACATACAATTTGACCCTTGCGCCCTCACCTCCAACGGTTGTCCCTTGTAACCCTGTTATGAAGCCCGCCCGACTACTTTCGATAATTAGACAGTCCTTGATTGCTCTTTCCCGTCCCCGCGACCTTCATACTTATTTATTAATATGCAATTAGTAACCTTTCATGCCAACAGCTCAACATATAGGAACCATCAACATTTTTATTAATGAGCGAAACGCTCGAGGAGATCTCCCACTAATACGCATTAAACCAATATCTGGGCAAAGTTATATTGTCCCTTCTGATTGTTCATATCAAACATGGGTCGTCACGTTAGCCCATTCAAGAAATATCCAATTCTTAATTGCTCATTGTCGTATCCGCCATGTTCACACTTCTATGTATGCAATTACTAGTCTTTAATGCTAACAATGCATCATGCAATAGTCGTCGAAATTGTCATTAATGAGCAAAATTCTCGAGGAATTCTCTCATTCACACGCATTGGACCAAGATTTGTGCAACGTTATATTATCCCTTCCAACTCTTCATTTCAAACATCGTCTGGAGCAAACAAATGTTCTTGTAAACTTATGGAAATAGTTCGACAACAGTTTTGTGGAGATACAGTCAATATCTTTGGATGTCAGGACCAGAACTTCCAGTGGTCCAAGGCATACTCTTACTATTCATCCCGTTCCTCCCAGAACGAAGTGATTTGGACCTCTGGAATCGCTCATGCAGGCTGAGCCCCTGAGGTTTTTGACTGTAAGGAGTTGGTCTCTTGGTGCGCCGAAAAATATATTTCAAGCCAAAGAATCATTCTGTTGCACGACCATTCTCTTGTTTCTTTGCCACCTCAGGTCTTTCGCAAGATGTTAAGATTGTCAGAGCCAACATTGACCTTCATAGGGCAAGACTGCAAGCAATTCCTAGAAAAACATGGTAATGGGTTGGACATCTTACCCCAGTTCCTGGAAGACCCGACAGCAGTTCCTGAATATATCACAAAGTTGCAGGTAAGTTCCTTTAGAAATCCATTTCAGAAAATTTCTTGGTGTTTACAAGAATAACTTGACAAGAATCCTCGGAAAGTGTTTCCCATATGGTTATTTATATTTTGTTCTTCGGAGTCAACGAACAATTCATTTTCGATTGTGGCAAGCTAATTTCCATTGAAATTTGTTCCCAACTGTCACGATTCAAAGAATCGAATAAATTTTATATGTCTTCCTACTTGATTTTTGCAATAGTGCATTGTTGCCCGTTTCCAAAACTGTCTATTTCCAAGAAAATAAACTGTGAATTTGACCCAGTAACATTTTGGTACTATGCCCTCTGGAGGCACAAGGCCTCCCATTGTTTATATGAGGTTTTTAATGGCTTTGTCTCAGTTTTCAAAGATTTTTTGTTAGGAAAAGATGCTCCCCGGATGTTTGGCCAGACAACCAGGTTTTTGAACAAGAAGGGCACACTTGAACAAAAGGAAAATCACAGTGTACTAATGTTCTTTGGCTCGAAAGAAAATCTTGCTTTCCTTCCATGCCACATCACGGACAAGATGTTCATTACAAAAATAGCAAGGAAATGCAAACACTAGTTGCATTTTTTCCATGACAAGAAAAAAAAACGTTCATTCCTCTGCCCTGGAAAGTTGGGGACTTCGTGTGCAGAAATGTCAACAACATTGACGAATTCACAGGCCATTTCAAGAACTTGAACTTGGCATATGTTGAAAGGCTAAAAGGGTTCGACCCTAATGGGATTTTTCGAGAACATTTACTATTAGTTGGATTTAGCAGATCTTTTATCAATAGACGCTTGGCTGAAGACAGAGACAATGATGACAACACTCCTGCTTCTAACGATTGCGACGTAAAGACATTGCAAAGAACGACTGAGTTTTACAGACAACAGGGAAAATTATCTGGTGAGAAGAGTGGCCAGTCCCCCGCCAGCACTCCCAAGAGAACGACATCACAGAGAATCGCTTCAACGGTCCACCCCAGTAAGAAAGAAACCCAGAAATCTTCAAATGGAGGAGGAGATAAGAACCCTCCTCATACAAAAATTGATAGTTCTCACAAAGTTCCCCTGGCAAAGAGAAGAAAAAATATTATAAGGAAGGGGGACGAACCCGAAATTGAGAGTGAGCAGATGCAAGTTGAAGTTGAAATTGAGCACATACACAAAATTGGCTTGCCCATAGACATCATGCACCATAGTTCCGCAATGGAAATAGTTGAGACCGACATTTTTTACAAGATGAATCCTTCGTATTCCAAAGCGTTGTATTTGACAGCCAATCTAAAAATACCATCATTGAAAGGAGAGATTTAACAAATAAGAAAGTCAAATCTTGTACAGAGATTAATTTTAGGAAAATGAAGCCATCCCAAATCTCCCTATTTCACTGCATAACCGGTGATGCTCTTCATGATTCCATTGGAGGAATTGAAGCGTAGAATGTCAGACTAAACGACCGCATCAAGGAATTGGAGGAATCTTTCATTGCTACCCCCAAGTTTTCCAGTCCTTTAGCAAAAACCGTGTCTTCTACCCCTGCAGTCAAGTTAAAAGGATCCTCCAGATTCCTCGCATCGTGTAGAACAATTGTATATAATAACATCAAGAAAAGAATGCAACTAGTTACTAAATCCTGGGAAACATCACAAAATATAGCTTCCTTTCGAAAGAGGGCAGATGATGTGCACCAACATTTGCAAATGAATTTAAAAGATGATCAACGTTTCTATGACCAGATACTGACCCCTTTTGCCAACCATGCCATCAACAGCTAGAATCTAAAAAGAAGACAAGATTGTCTCCCCTCTCCAAAGCGCACCAAAAAAATAAAAGGATGCTGGAAAAAGAAAATTAAGAACTTGCAGCTCATTGTCGAATCATGTGAACAAGCCATATCAGAAAAAGAAGAATTATTCAGTAACCTAGCCCAAATAGACTTAGTCGGAAGTACCAACGAGGTTCAAGATCCAAACTTAATCCTCAAATCCTTGTCAGTGACCAAAGAAGCCTTTGGTGAACTACTTGATCTTTTCAAGGGGTTTTCTTTTGAATTTTTTTACAGGATAGTTGAATATCGTGTAGATGAGACCGAGAATTGGCTATTGTACTATTCGACACACAATGAAGAAATGGAACAGGATCTGCATAGTATTTCTATGGATCTAAGGAAATTATAAAACGAGCTTCTCAACATAGAAATCCAGGATGAAATCAACGTGGCCCCCATGAGAAGCTACATTGAAGAATGGTTCCAACGGAGAATGGACAGCCTCATCGACGAAGGGAAACAACCAGTTGGCACGATTTCAGCGACCGTCGACGACACCAACAAAAACACATCTGTTTCATAGTAAGTCTATACTAATGTCATCTTGTTTTCTTTATCAATCTAGTTATTATACATGTTTAAATAGAAATCTCTAACCAAAGACTAATAACTTCTAATTTCTTCTTTTCAGGTCTTCCTCTCTACCATCGCGCACTTCGCACTTCTTCTTTCTACAGTCCTATTTCTTGTAATTATTTATTTTATGGTTCGCGGGAGCCCCAATCCCAGTCTATATGACAAACACATTTAAATTTCCAGAAATATGGAACATATTCCATAAATATGTAACAAACATTATTATTTTTTTATAAATTTCAAAGAAAACTAATTCGGAAATGCTAAAAAAAAAAATCCTTCAACTATGTTGGATGTTAGTAAATTGTGTTTATTATTTTAGAATGTTAGTGTGTGTTATTAATATTCAATAAATTTCGAATTTGCATTCAATTATGTTGGATGTCAGGAAATTGTGTTTACTATATTTGAATGTTTAATGTCTATGCTTCCTGGTCCCTTTCTCCAGGAACCTTTCTTGCAAGTCATTTAGACAAAAAAATTCTAAATCGCATGTTTGAACTATAAACACCCCAAGAAAAAACTGTCTCATTCGCATATTAACCTTAGGGGGTCATCTACAAGCAAATGTCTTGTCATTGGCCAGTGACACGCTACCACAAAGTCATCCGCTGCATGGATACCACATGTATTTCAACCTGCTTCCCACATGTATGTACTCAATCCTGTCGTAACACTGTATTTATTCCCATTCCAACCTAACAGAGACTACGCTGCCATACAACATTTATTATATAAAGATACACAATTACACAAAATATAAAATTATGTGTAACTATTATGATAACACTAAAAATTAGAAACTATTATAAACACAAAATTTCATATAGTCGTATTTTTCTTATTTTTTCAGTTCATAAATTATTACACATGTTCACACTTTTTTATATTTTTAATTCAATATTTTATTAAAAAATAATATAAATTTACAATGAAACTTTAAACAAATAAGATATTAGTAAATTTATATTTAAGAAAGTATCATAAATACAATAATTATTAACATATTTCAAAATGAGTAAAAAGAATAAGATAAGAATTTAGGGGATGGATATGTAGGAGAAGGAAATAAAGAGTTTGTGTTATTTTTGGTTGTATATAAAGAAAGATTGTAAAGTTCTAACCGAAGTATGATTTCATTCTGAAAGTATTGATCTTGTCTTATTTATTTATGGTAATCTCAAATCCAAATTGCATGGGATATGAGATTTGCAATGGTTATCATGCTTATTTCGTCGTTGCATTCACGGCCACTTCTTTATAATATGTTTATCCCAAAAGAGTTATGGTGCACTATCTAGATCTACATGGTACACTGATATCTCATGCGAAGGCTTCCAAACCTTGAAGTTTTCACCTTGCTTGAGGTTAACTTTATGTAATGATTTTAATAATTTAATTTTGAACTTTCGTTGATTCTTCTGAGTTTTGATTTTTTTCTATTTAAATTGAACTTTCGTTGATTCTTCACGGTAAATTGAATTTAAATTATATCATGTGAGATTTTATTTCAGCATTGGTATTATATCATGTGGTATGGATTAAGACTTTAGATAACAAGTTCAAATGTTGTGAGGCAGTGAGGAGCTTTGGCCAATGAAATAATAGGTAAATGATGTTAAAAATTCAATTTAAATCGGTGTTTTTTTAAATTTTAAGTAAATGCATGCATATTTTATGGTTAACCATAGTGAGTCAACGCAACACTATATATCAGCCTGTTGGCAGTTATAATAAGATAGAATGAAATAAGAGCTAATTTCAAAATAAAGATCACAAAAAAAATGCTGATGCCAATTGCTTGTTAGCTGAAGTGTTAATTTAATCTAATTATTTCACTTCAAAAATATGGAAAATATGTTACACGACCACGCTTTCTTCCTCTTAACAATTATCGTCTAGAACTTCACATTCACGATCAAAGTCATGACAAAGATGATCATGGTTTGGCAAGCTTAAAAAATCCTAGTGGTATTTTTAAGACCATCCTCATAAAATCGAGGACATAAGTGTCCTATGTAAAGGCTTCTCCATATGGTAGGTTGAAGCATGAAGCATGGTTTTATAGTTTCATTGTGTTTTTTTCAATTTTTGAATTTTAAAAATGTTAGTAGTCAATGAAGGGTTTAAAATCAACAAATATTTTAGATGGACATTGTGATGCTAAGATGAGGTAGAGAGGAGAAAGATTGTCAAGGTTTCCATGTTTGAATTCTTTTAGTTAAAATTAGCACATTCACATCAACCGTGGATGGTGAATGTCATTAGGTATCACTGTGTAGCTCCCATATATGGCTAATACAGAGGTGGGGGAGATTATTGAGAATTGACATTTTGATTTGTGTAACGAACCCATCATTACAACTACAAGCGAAGCAGAAAATGCAATTTTTTTGTGTGTGTTTTAGGCAGGAAGGCAACGACGATAACAGTTGAACCACACAACCTGATGAAGAACACAAGCATGCAAATTAGGCAACAGAAAACTACAACTCCACGCACTAGCACAAGAGCAATTGGGCGAAAGATGCGTAAAACAATAGATAGAAATGACTATCCACCCGACACAAACATGACCACGCCTACAAGCTAAAGGACAACATCCACCATCCGGACACAATAGCCTCGATGGCCAGTAACTAGAACCTCAATGGCACACAACAAAACGCATGAAGGCATTACATCCCAAGCACCAACAACAACTACAACGAACAACGCCCGCAACGGGTAGCATAGACTTCGGCCAAGTTATCATTCACCCCTATCTGTTAGGGCACGCAATGATCCCCTCCTCGGGAATCATGCGGTCTCTCGGTGATAGGCGCGACAAAAACCATGGCACAACAACCTAACTAGACCAAGGATTCAAGATAAATCCAACGCGCTAGGAGCCGAAATCACTGTCAAGAAGACTACACCCACACCCCCAAGCAATAGGTCATCAAGACGCAAGATGACATCATTCCAAAGAAAAAGCGCAAGCTAATACACGACTTTGCCAACAACCAAACCATTAAGCAAGATGTCTAAGTGCGAAGGAGTGAACAGTTACCAAGCTACTATGGTCATAAATGTTATCATAAGGTAAATTAAAGCTAGCGCTTAACAAAATCAAATAATATGACTAACAATTACCTACTGACCGTTAAATAAATGAACCATTGATCTATGTTGCTTATATAATAATCGATTTTGTTGTCTAATTTAACAAGTCTAATTTAATCAATAAATACCATCTAAATTAACCATTTAACAATTTATAACAATAATACCAACATCAATATTTAACGCTATTAATCAAAACATTATTAACAATATTAATCTATAACATTATTAACAATGTGTATACAACACTATAATTATAACACCATCAACAATATTAAATTACAACACGTTGTCTAACAATATTAACAGTATTTATGCATAACAAACTCACTATTAAACTAGTTGTCTATTAATTAGTCTAACACTAATGATAGGTAATAAGGATTTTTAACACTAATGATGTAAAAGATGAAATTGTTGTCTCATTTATAGGGCCATCCTTTAGATATCTATAAATCACTCTTGGTTGATAAAGTTGTAGATCACTGTATATAGAATGCTTTAAATAAAACTCAGATACATCTATTTGACCTGTCAAAAGTTTGCTTTCTATTCAAATGGAGGTAATAATGTCTATCCATTCAATGTATGCTGACTAAAATAAACCAATCATTGTTTATCATTACCCAAATTGTTGACTACAATCACCCACGTGTAGCCTAATAAACACAAGAATGTTGAATGATACGATATAGCATAATATTAAAACAAGATAGCGTTGTGAAAAGAAAAGAAATCATTGTCATTTAATTCCTTGAAAAGTTGTCAGCAAATGTCATGGATACGTTGTTATTTAATTAAAGTTATTGTGTCTACAGAAATCGAAGGGAAGGCTGTGAAGGCATTAGGCGAATATAAAACAGAATGGTAAGGGTGAATGGTAAAACAGAAAGAAAACTCAATCAAGCATTGTAAAACTCGAGTCGATTCAGTCATTCAACAAACTCAAAGTAAAACTCAGTCATTTCATCAGTAAGACTCAGTCCCAAGGCGTAATTAAAACACACTGAAGGTAAACGAAGTGTAAATTTTGTTGTCAGTAAAAATGCAAGATTTCTGTAATAATATGTGCCAAAGATGTCTAAATAAATGCCAAGGAGATTGTTGTTAAAGCCACAAAAATCAAAGGGTGGAAGTTGGGTAATCGCCCAGGAATGTGTGTTTAAAGCATCACGACTTGGCTAAGGAACAATTGTGTAAAGGATCATGGATTTGGGTTGTGTGAAACGTCACGGTTTGACTGTGTAAAGATGTAATCAATATGTATAGATATGCTAAGGGTTCGTTGTCCATCCTTTTTTTAACCGAGAATACAAAATCGTTGCCACGGGTTATAAAAATCGTTGAAAGTCATTAAAAGTTAAAATGCCTGCAATTAAAGACTTAATGTAAAACGCAAAGAAAAGAATATAAAACGCAGTCCAGGGTGGCCAAAGGCAGAGTAAAATTTGTCATCAAAGTAATAAATCCCAGACCATATGTATAAAAAAAGAAAAAAAATCGCAGAGTCAATTCGCCATCAAAGGTGATAATCGCAGAGTTAATTGGCAGACCAGATATATAAAAAAAAACACACAGTAAAATCTCTAGGAAATGTATCAAACGCAGACTTAAATTGCTAGGAAATGTATTGAAAACACAGAGATACTTCGCCAGGAAATGCATCAAAACACATAGATCAAAACATAGAGGATCATAATTGGTTCGATGATGGAAAGGATAAATAATCGCAGAGGTAATCAATCGCAACAAGGCACAAAACAATCACTCAACCAGGAACAATCAACAAGGGTAGATAGTTGGGCAACACTATCCTTCGCTCATCATCCACGCATAGAAAAGCAGGGCATTAGGATCTATAGGCCTATTAACACCGAAGTGACGACCGTCGATCCGGCTCCTAGTTGACTACTCAGGCATGGACTGATGATCTAGGGATGAGGACGAAAGATAAAGCACAACCTCCACATAATAATAATTAAAACAAACAAAACAGTCATAGCAATCAAGGATCGGTGCCAAGGGAATCAATGCAATGCAGCAAGCATAAAGTTATGACGACTTTAAGTTCTCGATTAAAAACATTGAGTAAACACATTTTTTTTATCATAGAAGTACAGTAATGGAAGCGCAAGATAAATATTAATCTACCATTCAAAATAAAAGCGTTCGTACTGTAGCCCAAGGTGACAGCTCTGATTCGTTGTCCCGCGCGCTCCATCCAACTCCCACTTGCCAACCGATGTGACTTCATAGGTACCTCCCAGCCAACGCTAAGGGTACTCTTCTTCCCCCTTAGCCCCCCAAACCACAAAGGGGCCATGCACACTAAACCCAAGAACAACTAGCAACCAGCTCACCTCGCAAGGTCGAACTATCACTCGTTACCCAAGCTGGGTATCCCAACTCCCAAAAGATAAGTCATTTAAGACAAAAATTCTGCAGCGTAACATTACGCATAAAAGATCATCCCTTACTCCTCCTCCTCCATCCTTTTTATAGGGTTTTTAAGTGATTTATTTCCCAATTTCTCATTTAATTTAATTTTCATTAATTTAATTCAGAAAAAATTCCCCCATACACATGTCACCCATCCCCCTAGTTGCACCAGAAATTAAATTCATTATTTATTTAATTACTCATATTTCCCTCACCCACCTAAAAGCATTCCTAGAATCGCTCCTAGGTGTCCCCATATTCCCTTACACCTTTTAATGACTTACGCCCTTACTAAATTCCTAGTTGAGTTCAATTTAGAAAGTTCTAAATTCCTAGAATCGCCTCTTTCGGTTTCCCTTGTGGGATGTGCCCTTCAGGACACACTACGTGCTCCCAGGGTGCCACTTGCCTCTTGACTAACTTGGTAGACATCAAAAACCCCTGGAGTCAATACTCCACTAGGTGATTTTGTGGGAGACTAAAGGCCTCTAAGGAATAAGTCCATGACCTTATTGCACGCCCCTTAGAATCATCATGAGTGATTGTCGCAGTCTGCCCTCATGGCATCGTGGGTCTTCTTGAACTAGGTAATCATTCACCTACAGTTCGAGCCATGGTGGGAGTGCTAGTAGGCTGTGGAAGGGTTGTTGTCCACCCCTCTCCCTTAACAGATCTGGTTGTTGTGCATGACCCCTCTACTCCACATGTGAGTCTGGTCGGCAAGCTATTGTCAACCTGCATCATCAATGAATCATGTCAGAAACAAAATCAGTCATCATAACATCTAATTAGATGTGCATATGTCATATCAACAATAATAAAAACCCAACAGTCCACTCCCTAACTCGATCTGGAGTCCAAGGGGTTTCATCGATGCCTCTGCATCCTCAAGGTCCATAGTCCTGCACACTCAGGAGAACCCAGTCAATAGTACCTGTCTATGTCAAAACAACAAATAACATGTCATCATATCCATAATTCATCATAATCATAATCATATGCCCAATAGTATATTAATCTGGATCACTTGCATGCAAGTGTCCTCAAAGAATAAGTTCACTTAGTGCGCGCAAGAGCGAGATGTTACATACACCCCCTCTTGGTCTAAACTTTGTCCCGAAGTTTTACAGTATATAAGTGTCGAAATAATGTGTATCACAGTATCATAAGTCTATCTATCAAACAAAAATGGAAACTGTTGGCGCATATCATATGCATCCTCCCAGGTCGTTGAGTGTAGACTATAGTTGTCCCACTGGACCTTGACCTGATCTATTGTTCGACGTCGTAGTTGTCGAATGCAATAATCTAGAATGTAGATCAGCTCAGCCGTGAGCGCCCCCTCATCCGATACCTGCAAGGAACTCATGTCAATAACATGTGTAGGATCACTAATATAATGTCTCAAAACAAATGCATGAAAAACATCGTGTGCCTCAAACAATCAGGCAAGGATAGTTGATAGGCCACGGGCGCCTTCCTCTCCACAACCTCGAAAGGTCCCACAAACCTAGGAGAGAATTTAGCTCCCTTTCCAAACTTGATCAAACTCTTATGTGGTTTTACCTGCAAGAAGACTCGATCGCCAACTTCATAACTACAGTCAACACGACGCGCATCGACATAACTATTCTGCTGATCATGTGCTTCTTTGATCCTTTGTCTTATTTTTTGCATTTGATCTTCCATTTCTTGGATCGCTTCTAGTCCCACCAGGAACCTATTCTCAATCCAATCCCAACTCAAAGGCGTCTGACACAGTCGGCCATAAAGGAACTTGAAAGGCGCCATCTTAATGGTGCTTTGGTAAATATTGTTATATGTGAATTCTACCAGTGGAAAGAATTCTTCCCAACTCTTTTGTCGGTCCATCACGTACATGTGAAACATGTCTTCCAAGTTTTGGTTTGTTCATTTGGTCTTCCCATCTGTCTTAGGGTGATACGCAATACTAAAGTTAAGTTGGGTTCCCAAGGCCTCTTGGAAACTAGTCCAAAATCATCCAGTAAACATCGATCCTCAATCGGATATAATCCTCTTAGGCACACCATGCAGCCTCACAATCTCACTGATGAAAAATCTAGCTATGTCAGGTGCCTAATACGTCGTATGCACAGGAATAAAATGAGCACTCTTCGTCAGAGTGTCGACTACCACAAAAATCGAGTCGTCTCTCCTTGTCATCAATGGAAATCCAACAATTAAATCCATCGAAATAACCTCCCATTTCAATTCTGGAATAGTGTGTGGTTTTAGTAATCCTTTACCTTGTGGTTGTGGATGTCTATGTTTAGCCTTTACCTGCTGACATTCTAGACATCTGGCCACATAGTTGACTATGCATGCCTTTGATTCGTCCGAAGAGGCAACACCGAAAAGATGTGTGGTCTCTAACTCAATACATCTGCCACTCGGTTCATTGTTCCTTTTATGTAATTAATCTCAAAATCGTACTCGCTAAGAAATTCCGACCAACATCGTTGTCACACGTTCAGGTTGCTTTGTATAAAGATGTGTTGAAGTCAACAATGGTCCATTTTTAGTTCAAATTTTTGTCCAATAAGGTAGTGTCTCCACACTCTCAAGGCATAAACAATGGCTAACAACTCCAAATCGTGTGTCGCACAGTTCTCCTCATGCCTTCTCAATTTCCTCGAGATGTAAGCGATCACTCGACAGTCTTGCATCAAGACTTCGTATAAAATTTCCTTGGATGCGTCAATGCATACCAAGAAGTATGTGTCCATATTAGGGACCTTTAGTATCGGTGTCGTTGTCAACATCTCCTTGAGACTCTGAAATGCTTCCACGCATTTCTCGGTCCAAACAAACTTCTTGTTCTTCTTCTGCAATTCCGTGATTGGATTTTTTATCTTCAAAAATCCCTCTATGAACCATCTATAGTATCCTGCTAAACCCATGAAGCTATGAACTTTCAGTACATTCGTTGGTGCAGGCCATTCCATAATAGCCTCGACCTTTGTTGGATCCATGGTGATACCTTCGTCGAAGATGACATGCCCTAAGTAGTAAATCTTCGATTGATAAAACGAGAATTTGGACAATTTCCCATACAATTTGTGTTATCGCGAACACTATAGTACCAAGCGCAAGGGCTCGTCATGCTCCTCTGTCGTTCATGAGTAAATCAAAATATCGTCAATGAATACTTAGACAAATTTTTCCAAGTACTCACGGAACACCCCGTTCATCAAACTCATAAATACCCCTGGCTGTTACACATTATTTTCGTCATCCCTATGACCGTCAATGATGTAAACCTATATGTTGCCTTTAGAGGGGTCAATGGCCTGAGTTCCTGAAGAAAGAAGAGAGAAGAAATTTTCCTGAGAAAAGAAGTTGCATTCTCCTTTGTAAAAACCCTATTAAAGAGGATGTTCGCAGGTTGCTATATAGGCAGAGTGCGAGAATGCCCGATTCTCACAGGCTACACCATAGCTAGGTTGCGAGAGTTTCGCAAGTTGCTCTATAGACAGGGTGCAAGAATGCTTACACATGGGAAAAACAAGCATTTTCTCGAATCTTCTAGAAGGAGAAACTTCCATGGTGAGGTGGCATATGAATGGTTTGGATCTTACTCGCTTTCATGATTTAGTGGGATCATCCTAACCTCCTCACCTTATCCTCTTCAGCTTATAAAAGGAGAGGAGCTCTCATGGAGAAAGGCTAAGTTGTTTTTGGCTTGGGATTGTTAGCTTGGTTAGAGTGGCTTTGAGATTTTCTTTGTCAAGATAAATTGTGAGTAGCTATCAGATCCATGGTATCAGAATCATTGGAGCAAGAAGTGTGTGGGGAACAAAGGACAGTTGGAAGGGACCTCACGACATCAAGGCCATGGTTGTAATCTCTCTTTCACATTTAATATGATACAGTAATATGATTCTTTCCTATAAATCTTGTTGTGTTTTATTATATGATTCATTGATCAAATACATAGGTTTATATTGAGTTTATACTATTACTATCACTTTGGTTGGTTGCGTTCTTTTGTAGGTTCATCGTTGTATGAGCGTTGGAACGAAGCTAGGATGGCGATAGCGAGAGGAAGTGATGTTTAAATGGTATGTCACCTATCCCTCTTTAGTTAGTAAATTCATATTAAAACTTAAGGAAAGCATCATGTTCTGGTGTGTTTTGTTCTAGATCTAGGTGGATCTAGGGAGATCAGTTAGTGTCTGCGCCTACCGATTTATATGATAACAAAATTGGTGACTCCACTGGGGAATGGATTGTTTCCTAGTTAGTCTAGTTTCCCTTCCTTTGATTGTTTGTTTTCTGGTTTCAACGTCTGTGGGACATCCATCCATACTCTCTGGATCTAGAGGTTCACTTAGATTCCCTGTCCTTTTTCAAAATTTTCTTTGATTACAGACATTCTCTCACTGTACCTCTCTACAGCCTGCGAAAACCATTGATTTTTGCACCCTGTTGTTAGATCCAATTTGAACTTCTCGCACCCTACCAGTGTCTAGCCTGCAAGAATACCTAATTCTCACACTGTACTCTATTGATAGGTTGCGAACTTGTTTGTAAACTTTTTTGGATTGGGTCTTGTCATCTTTTGATGACCCAGTTTTGCTTTGATCAGCTGGATTGAGCCTTTGGAGCCTATATTGATCTGTTTACGGTTTGCTTGACATTCTTTGAATTACTTTTAGCCACATTGGCTTTGTTTGGTTTTGAAGGATTAGTCTCTTGCTTTGAGTGTCTTTCAATTACAAAGCGTTTGTTTTCTTTAGAATTGTTTAGGGAAAGATCAGATTTCTTCTTAATAGTTCGCTTTAAAAGAAAACTTTTAGTTTGGGTTTCTTTGTTTTAAGAAACCTCATTATTGTTCTTAATGAAATTTTTTAAACAAAAAGATTTAATTTCTTGCTTTATATTGGATTGGGGGAATCCTTGCATTTGAAGTAGTAGAATTGTATGATTCTTGGCATTTTTTTATCTTAAATTATGAAAACAATACCCCCTCATGGCTCGGGGGGGGCATGAATCGTGCATTGGTGTACAGTCTTTTTGCTCATTTCTTGAGAATATTGATATTGATGAGTTTTAAGATTTTAGGACATTATGCATCTGGGAATGATAAATGTTTTCTCCTTCTTGTAGCATAGCTTTCATCGAAATGAAAAGATTGCATCTTCATCTCTTTGCATAACTTTCGAGTCGGTCGAAACACCATATTGTCCATGCCATTTTCCTTTTGAGTAACAACAGCCATAAAATAAATCACTTATAAAAACTAATTAGACGTTTTTTATACTTTCTGGTAGCAAACCTACATTAGATTAGTTATAAGGCTTTGGAATAGGTGTGAAAGATAACTTTCCAAAGTTGCAAACAAACATAGAATCTTGATTTAGGGAGCGGTTAAATCCACTTGTTACATTTTGTCCTGGGAAGCCCTTCTAACACAAGGGTCAATCACGAGGTCGCATTGAGACTGGCAGAGTTACTCACCCTGCTTTGTTGGTCTTGGTGTAGAGGTTGCGTGTATTATGGGGGTCGCTTGAGAGGTATACCCACAATGATGAGTGGAAGCCTTTCAAGTTGATTTCGGGCTAGATACCCTGCCCTTGCGTGTGGGTCGGACTATCGACTGTTTCCCCAAGAATCACTATAGTGATTGGTAACCTTAGTGACCTATCTCTTTAGGGTCTTTACACAAGGTGACTGTGGAGGGGAAAGTCTTCACGGTACCTGGAATCGACGTTGGCCAAACTCACTCGAGCTCCTTGCAGGGTATACCCATGCTTATGTGTGGTATCTTGCACCAGGGTGTAAGTCCATTAAGTAGGTCGTCAATGTAGCTTTTCCACCCGCTCTATCTCAACCCCTTCTTACTTTGTTTCTGCGATGTTGAATTTCATCACCAACTAGTGTGCTCATTGTGAGAAGGTTTTGTTTGCTTGCTTGCTTACTATTTTTTTAACGTATGTTGTTTTTTTTCCCTAGTGGACTCTAGATTGGATCTTTATTTTTATGGCGTCAATTCCCGGAATGACCAATGAAGGAACTCCTTTTTCCGGGGAACCTTTTGTTTTTCCTTCTTATGAAAACATTGGTCCTCCTCATATTGCTACTTTGAGCCTTCCGGGTCTCACAATTGGATTATCGGTATGGTTGTTTTTCACTCAGGTAATCCTGAATGCAGTTAGTGCTTCAATCACAAGCACTTTCCCCCATGAGCATGAACCTCATGTTGATCCTTCACCTTCTTCACTAGTAAGGTCTTCTTCACCTTCTTCGCTTGTAAGGTCGCCTTCCGTTTCATCTTCTTCGTCGAGTGAAAGTTCTGAAGCTAGTAACCCGGTGAATAAGAAGAAGAATAAAAGGAAGATTAAGAAGAAGAAAGATAAACAAGGGTCAAAGCTTCCAACCACTGTCAAACATGTTGGAAAACAACCAGTTACTATTAATCGTGTTGGGAGTGTTGATGATGTCAAGATCACCCAAACAACCCGTAATCCCAA
This sequence comes from Picea engelmannii, assembly GCA_009831015.1. Lineage (NCBI taxonomy): Eukaryota > Viridiplantae > Streptophyta > Pinopsida > Pinales > Pinaceae > Picea > Picea engelmannii. Next base: position 321,267 of record ML789638.1, read on the forward strand.
GTACCCTTGCAGGATTTGTAAGGGTAACCATCTTCTTAAGGATTTCCCTGGTCTATCCAAGGTCATAGAAGCATGGTCATCATCTCCTCTCCAGTCCACGTCGTCGACCTCTGAACAACATGTTGATGACACCCCGTCAACTAGTCAAGATACCGTTGGGAAGAAGAAAAGTAGAGTCAAGTTCCCATGCATGTTATGCAAAGGGAGTCATCTCACTCACCTTTTCCCTCGTATGGATGAAGCCTCGAAATTACTAGAAGACATGATTGTTTCACAGCCTCAATTTCCAACTGCTTACCGTAAGCTTTCTCTCAACCCCCCAATAGTTGATGGAATTATCACTCTAGTCCCTTCATCGATCAATCCAGTTGATCATGTCATCAATCTGGTCACGTCCTTAGTTGAACCAGTTGACAAAGTGGTTGATCCGATACCATCCTCAGTCAATCTCGCTCTCCCCTCGGAGAGTGAAACTAAAGCGGTCGATCTGATCTCATCCTCAATCGATCCCACTCTCCCGTTAGAGAATGTCACCCAAGTGGTCGATTATTTTTCACCTGTTGACCCCATTCTCCCCTTGGAGAATGCAACCCACATGGTCGATCTGATCTCGTCATCGGTCGATCCTGCTCTCCTGCTAGAGAGTAAACCCAATACTGCCCACTTTTTTCTCGTTGATACAGACTCTACCATGCTAGTGGGTTTTCCTCCTTCTCCCGTGGAACCTCCTCCAAGTAATGAGACCATCCTTTTTAATTGGGGTGTGCTAACTGGACCTCGTCTTCCCTCTCACATTCCTTTCCAGATTACAGTACAGGCTTGTGGTCGAGACGTTCCGGACAATGATAGATGAAGGTGCATCCGTTAGCATTTTTTCCTCTTTTGCTTGGCAAGCTTTGGGTTGTCCTCCACTTGCGTCAATCACGCAGAATCTGTTAGCTTTTAACAAAAGAACCAGTCAACCTTTAGGGACCCTTCCTCAGTTTCCTATAACTTTGGGAAGGAAAACTATCTTTATTGACGTCATGGTAGTCCAGGACCCCTTGGATTTCACTTTACTCCTTGGGCGAGATTATGTCTATGCCATGAAATCTATTGTGTCTACTCTTTTTCATGTGATATGTTTCCCTCACGATGGAAAAGTTGCGACTATTGATCAACTTTCATTCATTGACACTGACTGGATTTCCTCCCTCAATGGTTCTTATATGAAGACGGTATTGCCCCCACCACAGGTCAATTATGTGGCGTTGTCGCCCATGGATTCAACTTCTGACGACTTAGATCCAATAGTTGACATGGTGATATCTTCGATAGGGTTGTTAGAGCCTGATCTCTTTACTCCTATCGCGACCCTCGACATGGTGTCCTTTCAGAGTGTGTTTCTTCCTTCCATTGAAGACCTCTTGGAAGCCATGACGGAGTTTTGTCCCTTGACATGGTGTCCTTCTGGAGCATTGTCCTCTTGGAATCTATGATCAAGAAGAGAGTTGAAGATAGTTTTTGCGTCTCTGAGGCAACCTTGTTAAAAAATGAAACAAAAGTCTTTGAGTATAGTTTTCTGATTTCAAGATCATTAAAAAATGAAACCACTTACGAGGATAGTTTTTTCGTCTCTGTGGCAACCTCGTTAAAAAATGAAACAACGGTTACGAGCATAGTTCTTGTTTCTGTGTCAAGCTCGTTAAAAAATGCAATAGTTTTCCCCCCTCTCTATTTGAGTCAAGTCCTTCATCCAGTATTTGAAGTTTCATTTCATTCTCCTTTGCATTTGGATGACATGAAGCTTTGGGGGCATTTTCTTTCAACCTCTAGACTTCATGCTAAATTTAGAGCCGCTAGTTTCTTAAGCTGGGGGCTAAGTACCAACCATCCTTGGGTTATGCGTTGGGAAGTCACAAGCATAGTTTTTCTCTGGTTCAAGCTTGTGTAAAAATGAAACCACTTACCTCAAGCATAGTTTCCTTTGGTTCAAGCTTGTGTCAAAATGAAACCAGGTCCAAGCATAGTTTTATTTAGTTTTCAAGTTTGTGTAAAAATAAAATCTATCCCAAGCATAGTTTTGTTTTGTTTTAAAGCTTGTGTAAAAATGAAAACAATCTCGAGCTTAGTCTTTGTTCTTTCTCATGCTCGTGAATCAATGAGAATATAACCGAGTATACTTTTATCACTTTTTCAGACTCATAAAGGTTATACGAAAAAGGAACCCCCATGAGTTCTATTTAAGCTCTTTTTAGACTCTCTAAACATGAAAAGATTGTCAAGTGGCCTTGTTTTTTTCATACTCGTTAAAGTATTTGAAGAAAACATCTGTTGAGCGATAGTTTATCTCTTTTTTGGTCTCCTCAAACTACTTTACGAAAAAGGAACTGAGAGAGTTTTCTTTAAGTGTTTTTCAAACTCTCTAAACATGAAAAACCCTCGAGTTTTCTATATTTGGACTCGTTAAACAAACATCGAAAGACCCATATGGGATTGAACCACTCCTTCCTAAGATTCGTTAAACATACTCTAAGGGACTCATCCAAAGGATGAGCTTAAATTTCAAGCATATGTTATCCTCCTCAAGCTTGTGTAAAAATAAAGAGGTACTCGTCAGAAATGGTGGGGGAAAAATTGGGAAAGAAATATGTCTAAACCTATATTCCATGGAAGAGTCACTTTTGAACATGACACCCTTTCACTTTCTTTGTGTCTAGGTTGGAAAATTTGCTTGTCTCGTGATCATACTCCTTATAAGATTACAAATTGGTCTATGATCCCTGTTGTTGAGTCAGTGTTTCCAAGACAGTTGTCGTGTCGTCAATATGTTCAAAAAATAAGTTCAACCCAGAAATCCTTTTATTGCGTCAACCATTTCCACAGTCCTTAATCCTTCTATTGCATTGGCCATCCCTGAGTCAGTCCTGAATCACTTGTTACTCTGATCTACATCGAATCTTGTTACTTCTTTCGTGTCATTGATGTGGGATACATTAAAGCCCTCATGTGACGAGTCTTTTCCTGTCGACTTCAACTCATTATCCAGGAATTAAACTTAGAAACTTATTGGTACCTTGGAACTTGCATACCTCAGTGGCAGGTTTCCTCTCTTTCGACAGTGGGTTTTCATTATCGACCCCTGATCGAGAGATTCTGTCAAGTGTTCGACCTCGGCTCATTGATTCACATTCATTGGATTGTACCAGAGTACCTTGGGAGTCATTTACATTAATGGTGATTTCCCTCGCACTTGTTAATGATATACACTAATGACCGGTAATCAAGTGGTTTATACCATGTTTGACTTCGACACATGTATTCACATGGTTAGATTCATACTATAGAGTGGTGGAGATGAAGACCCTAGATCTTTTCTGATAGATTCAGGTTGCATTAGAGTATATTCAGTTTGTATTGTTGCATAGATCCACATTGTATGTTTGGTGGCTATGTTCAAATTTGAGTCTTTAGCACATGGATCCACAGTGTATTTTTGGTCGCTATGTTCAGATTTGAGTCATATTGGCATGGATCCACAGTGTATGTTTGGTGGCCATGACTTTTCTTACTTGACATGGATCTTTGCATGTCGACATTTATGCTTTGATTCATTTGTATTCTGAGTATGGGAATGCCTACCTCAGTGATGATATATTATTGTACTGTATTTCCTTGTTTGTTGTCAGGTTTCTGACCGACTGTTCCTTGTTCCCTACACACACTCAACAAAGTATTTCAGTTGTCACTCTGTTCTAACTTCATACTTTGGGGGACTCTCTATTACAGATTATTTTCATCATCCCTATGACAGTTAATGATGTAAACCTATCTATTGCCTTCAGAGGGGTCAGTGGCCTGAGTTCCTGAAGAAAGAAGAGAGAAGAACTTTTCCTGAGAAAAGAAGTTGCATTCTCCTTTGTAAAAACCCTATTAAATAGGATGTTCACAGGGTGCGAGAATACCTGATTCTCGCAGGCTGCACCATATCTAGGATGCGAGAGCTTCACAGGTTGCTCTATAGGCAGGGTGTGAGAATGCTTACACATGGGAAAAACGAGTGTTTTCTCGAATCTTCTAGAAGGAGAAACTTCCATGGTGAGGTGGCATCTAAATGGTTTGGATCTTACTCGCTTTCATGATTTAGTGGGATCATCCTAACCTCCTCACCTTATCCTCTTCAACTTATAAAAGGAGAGGAGCTC